>CAUYQG010194440.1:0-11637 GCA_963574415.1 Tarsius wallacei
TCATCAGGATATATAAGGGGGGACCCAAAAGGTCCCAGAATTTATTAAAAATTGTGTATTTATTCTTACAAGTTTAAACTTCAGTCACCTTCAAAGTACTCTCCGTTGGATGCAATACACCCATCACGATGCTTTTCCCACTGCTCAAAACAGTTTTTGAACTCAACCATTTTGATGCCTAAAAAGTGCTCCTGGGTTGGACACAGTGGCTCAAGCCTATAATCCCAGCGCTTTGGGAGGTTGAGGCAAGAGTATTGCCTGAGTCCAGGAGCTCGAGACCAGCCTGGGCAGCTTGGTGAGACCTTATCTCTACAAGAAATCAAAAAATTAGCTGGGCGTAATGGGGTGCGCCTGTAGTTCCAGCTATTTGGAAGGCTGAGGTGGAACGATCGCCTAAGCCCAACAGGTCAAGGCTGCAGTGGCTGTGAGCATGCCACTGCATGCCAGCCTGGGCGACAGAGTGAGACTCCAACTCAAAAAAAAAAATTTCTCCTGCCATTTTTTCTTTCACCTCTTCCACATCGGCAAAACATTTTGAGGTCTTTTTTCACCCAGGGGATAAAAAAAAGTCACTCGTGGTGAGATCAGGTGACTAGGGAGGGTGGAGCACGGGGTCATGCTGTTTTGGGATCCAAAACAGCTGAACACTCAGCGAAGTGTGGGCAGGTGCATTGTCATGGTGGAAAACCAGTTACTTGTTTGTCACAACTCAGGCACAACACTCGCTGGTCCATGGATGCCAATGGGTTCCTAGATCGCTAACCTAGCTGGGGAAACCTATACTATGAGGGGCCCACCCTCCAAAAGATAATCCCAGGTTTTTTGGGGGTCCCCCTTGTATGTCGGTGTTAGGAATAAGAAGTTGACCTTCCCTGTTGCTTTCCATTCTTTCCTCCTTAGATCTCTGTTGTTGGTTTCTAGGTAGCTGTTCTGTCATGTTTACAAGGCACAAGGAGTAGAGTGTGGGTGAAAATGACTGGAAAAAGCTCGTTCACATTTCAGGGGAAAAGGATTTAAAAATAATCAACGAACAACGTGTCTTCAAGGAGCTCTTGCTCATGTGTCTCAGTCTTGTGTGGCAGAAACCAAATAGAGCCTTTTCACCCCGGCCACACCCTGGGGTGATGCAACAGTCAACGAGACACAGGCTGGACACATGTTTCAGGATGTGAAGGCGCCTGCCAGCGTAGAAAGTTACCCCACAGTCCGGCTGCTTGTGGATCAACGAGGAATGTTCAAAGAACATTCCCCACAAGATACACAGCACGGCAGGAGATACCAGACAGTTGGCCCTTGTTCTCTCTACAGGAAGTGGCAGCCAGTAATTTTTTTTTGGATATAGGAAAGTTATGTGACTAGAATCCTGTTTTAGTAAGATGAGTTTGGTGGCATGATGGGGCATGTGTTCAAGAGAAAGCTTGGAGACAGAGGGACCTTGGGAGGAGGGTATGGGGAGCTCGGTACGTACTGGGGGAGGTCAGGAGCATGCAAGAATCATTGCAGAGCTAGAATGAACAGCTCTGGGTTGTTGACTGAATGTGAGATACAGGGAAGGAGAAGGTATAAATGTACTAACCTCGCCTTCTTTGAGCATTTACCATGTGCACATTACTAAGCATTTTTCAGGTACTGACTCATTTTAATTCTAGCAAGTCGTACGAAGTTGGTATTCTTCTTCTCCACCTTTTATGGGAGGGGAAACTGAGGCACAGAGAGCCCAAGTCGTTTGCCAAAGGTCACTAGGAGTTGGACCCAAGCAATCATCAGAATCTGCCTTCTTCACACATGCTGCATGGTCTCGTGTCCAGGCCAGGTGACACGGGACTGGCGGCACCACTGGCTGTGATAGGGAAGTCAGGAGAAGGAACAAGTGGGCGTGTGTGTGGAGGGGGAGGGCTGGATGACAGGTGGTGTTTTGGACATTTGCGGGTGCAGATGTTCTGCCAGCACCTCCAGTGGGATGGCCAGCGGGCCCTGTGTCCCAGCATGGAGGGGAAGCTGACTTTTATTAAAAATAATGAAACATCTGTAAAAATGCCGTTGGCTGAGTTTCCCCGACGAGCAATTCAAGAAAGGCCTGCTGTGCGGACAAACAGGAAGACCGTCCCCAGCTGAGGGTTTGGCCAGAGACGGATTAGAAGCAGGCACATCAACAGTGGGCTCAGGTCTCTGGACGCCCACAAGAGACCGACCAGGACCCAGTTGGAGGAAGGTCAGGTGCCTCCCCAAGGTCACAAAAGGTAAGTGAGAGATGCCGGGGTCACAAGGACGACCCTCAAGTCCCATAGTCCTTGTCTACAGCAGTGGTTCCTGCTCAGGTGTCTCAGGAATCATTGGAAAGGCTCATTAAAACCCAAATCCCAGCTCCTTCTCTTAGAGTTTCTTACTTGGTAGGCCTGGGGTGGAGCCTGAGAATCTGGATTTCTAGCAAGTTCCCAGGTAAGGTCAATGCTGCTGGTCCCCGGACCATGTCTAGGGAAGATACATTGTGATGAGACACCTCTCGGGTGGCCAGGAGCCCCAAGGAGAGTCCCAGGCGGGGTGCCCAGGGTACACTGAGGAAGCATGTCTCCACTATCACTAGCATGCATGCCATCATCCACAACCTTGTCAGATGGGCACAGGCTTCTGTCAGACACAGTCTATGACCTCAGAGCCAGCACTCACGATTGGTATTTTATTATTTATTCACTTGACAGGTTACACACATTGGGTCCTAGAAGACACCATGCTATGGGCTTCACTACTTGCCCTAGTACAAGAGAACCCCTCTGGGCCCCCAGGAAGCTCTTGTACAGCCTCCCAAGGACAGCTCAGTCACGGCGGAGAAAAACCCTATCCCGAAGAAGAGGCACGTTGCCAGACTCTCCCCAGGAAACCTCTGTCCCACAGCCCTGAGAAGTCATGACTCTCACACACGTCAGGTGGTGTCAGAATAACAGCCATGCGAGGAGGAAGGGGTGCTCTGAACTAGGAGGTGGTCCTGAAACCGCGGTGTACCAGACGACTCATATATATGTTACAAATATATAAATTAAGAGATCTGCACGTATACAAAATCCTCCCGAGGGGGCTGATTCCATTCTACATCATGCCAGGTGTTTGTCAGAACCTTGTCAGCGAAAGTGGTTTCCAGTGGAGATGCTGTTAAAAAGGTATTTACACGCAGGCCCTGCCCCGCTCCTGTCCGCCATGGAACCCTCTGGTGTTGTCAGGGCCTCTGGGCCACCTGAGCACCCCCACGGGTAACCCGTCTGCAGTCTGCATCTTCCGGGAGAGCAGGGGGCTTGTACCTGGGCTTTTCTCCTGTGTGCCCATCTCGGCCTGGCGGCGTCTGCGGACCCAGGGGCTACCGGAGGGTGTGACGCTGCTGTCGCTGGAATAATCCACGCACTTGCGGAAGCCCTCGGGGCTGGTGCTGCAGTTCAGTCTCCCTTCCTCGGCCAGGGGGGACTTTCTGGAAACGCCTTTGCGCTGGGCCAGGGGGCTGCTCCAAGGGCTTGAGCACGGGGAGGCGTTAGGGCTGAGGAAGAGATTCTGGTGACCAGAGGGGCTGAGCTTGCTGGTGACCGCATGCCGGCGGCCAGTCATGGGGGATGTGGGGGTGCTCTCGGGGTCTGAGGAGCTGTTGGCGGAAGACTCGTCCCCCGTGTACTGAAGCTCCTCGACCCTCTTGTTTGGAGATTTGTTCAGGTGGAGGCTCGTGGGGGGGTCCTCGTCGTGGTTCTTGTCTTTGAGGGGCTTCTTTTTGGGGGGCTTCATCCCAATCAGGACAGCCTTCATGTTCTCTTTGCCCTGAGATTCTGTGACCATGAACTCGTGGGCTTTGATGGCCGCCTCCACCTCCTCAAACTCCACGATGGCACACTCCTGGGTCCCCACCTGGCTATAGCGGCTGCTGATCCGACGGATGTCAGGGGGCAGCTCCCTCCCAGGTTTCAGGATCCGCACAGAGGAGATGACCCCAAAGAACCCAAAGAGCTTGAGCAGATGCTCCATCACCTTCTCCTGCACCCGTCCGTTCTTCTGGGGGGTGGCCAGGGCCCACAGCTTGGGGGACAGGTGGAGGTCGTAGACCAGGAGCATCTTGCTGGGGAGGTTCTCATTGGGGAACAGCGGGATGGGGGTGGTCCTCCTCACCTTCCGGTGGTCCTCATTCAACTCAAGGAGCACTGAGTACTTCAAGGCATGCGCTGTGGCCCTCCAGTCCCGCGTAAGGTGTTTCACCTGAAGAAACAAAGCAAACCTGAAATGGTCCCCAATGCCCTCATCCCCTTTGTCAACGGTCATCTCCCTCCCTCACCTCCCTATGCCTTTGACACCAGGATCTAGAATCACACTGGTAGGTGTGAACACTCAAAAACCTAGTGGATGAGTCGGCGAATGAACACACTTTCTACAACTCAGAGGAGGGCCGCACAGCTTTGAGCAGCGCTGTCAACAGAGCTCTCCATGGCAATGGGAATGTTCTATTCTGTGCAAGTTTAGAGGCTGAACTTGCAGGCTTTGGAGCAAGGCTGTCGTAGACGCAAACCCAAGGCCCACCTCTAACTGGCAGTAAGACTTGGAAAGTCATTCAATATAGTAGAGCCTCGATTTTCTCTGTAAAATGGAGATGCCCATAGAGTGCCTGATGCATGCAGTTGTCATGAGGATTAAGTAATAATAAATATACACATATATAGGTAGACACTCACACACATTCATATATAAAGCTGAGAAGAATGCCTAGCTCCTAGTGAGTATTCAATCATGATATGCTGTCATGATTTCAAATATCTATTGTTTTGATAGGATTTGGAGATTTTAGCATTCAAATGCTTCTGTAAAGCTGGATTTCTGGATTTCTGCATCTGATATGGAAAAGCTACCAAAAGATCTTTCGTATTTCACTGCAATGTCTCCTGAAAGTGACGTGGACTGTTTCAGCTTGGAAGGACAGCCAACTGGGGCCTCGGGAAGAATGATGAAATGACCCCTCCCTCCTCCTTCCTGGTGGAAACTGTATCGATGTTGCGGTATGTGAAAGTTATATTTATATGGTAAAATAGTAATTTTCTAGAGGCCCACTTCTGAGGGTGGGGATGCCAGAGGGAATGAGTCAGCCCAAAGAAACGGGGGAGGTGGGCAGCCTGTGCCTGATGGGGAGATCTCCACCAGTCCTTGAGGCCAGGCAGGAGGATGGAACTCCAGGTGCCTCTGAGCCTAACAGAGGGGCTTTATGAGACTCAGGAAGGGCAGGCTCACCAGCTGGGCAGGATGAGAAAGACTCGGCAGAGCTATTAGGACAGATGGCTCCTGGAGAGAGAGCACTGACCACTCCAGCCTGTGGCCTCTGGGAGACTTAGCCCAGACTTAGGTTTAGGGCACAGGAGGCACCAGACCCACGTACACAGAACGGATGGGCTGATCACCCTCATGCAGTTCCTAGGACACAGGCCCAGGGCACAGACCAGCAGGCCCCGGCAAAGGGTCGGATGCCAGGTCAACAGAGCCCATTAAGAACCCAGGAAGGGCGGGGAGGATGACAACAGGCCAGTGCACAGCTGTGGAAAAGCCAATGGCTCTCCGGGGTGGAATGTGGTGGAGCCTTCTTCAAACACAGCAAGGGAGGGAGCACTCAAGAGACAGGAAGGATGGACCTCCTAAGCCTGAAGCCTGGGCCCAGACCACTGGGGGAAGCAGAGGGCTGTCTTTCTCAGAGGGCTGGAAGTCTGTGGAAGGCCACAACTTGTCACAAGAGAAGCAGGCTCTGTTATGGATCGAACATCCTCCAGAGTCAGCCCAAGGCCCTCTGGGAAATCTTGGTTACACTCTGGGCATCATAGGCCCGTGGCTGTGAACCTTCATAAGAAGCATCCAGGGACCACCTAAGAAAAGGACCCAGGGAGTTTTGGTCCTTGTGTGCTGACTAGAACTTTGTGAGACTTCCAGAAACTTGGTCACTTCCCAGTCTGTTACCCTTGTCTTGTATGTTTCCTTTTGTGATTAACAGGAAACGTTTATCACGAAAAGGGTTTCTGTTCTGAGTCTAGAGGGGTCAGGGAGTTCATCTTTTCTCTCAGCCAGTTCCATATTTCACTGCATACTGTCCCTAGATAGAGCCCTAAGTAGCAGCTTAAAGGGAAAGAAAAACAGGTTGACTCTTGGGATCCTTGGGAAGGAATAAAGAAATGCGAAGATGGTCCCTCTGGCTGCTTCACTTTGGATCCCTCAACGCTTGTCTTGGGAGGGCTGGCTCACTGTTCTACAGACATGGAAATCCCCCTTCCCTCCTCCAGTGCCTGGAAAACTCCTACTCATCCCCCAAGATCCTATTTCAATGTCACCATCTATAGCTTTCCAGGGTGAGTTGCTCTGAGCAACCAGTTTCCAACATGTCGAGGGTCATGCTGAAATCTCTCACTGGTCTCTCCTTGATTGCGCTGTGAGCTTGTCAAGGCAGGGGGAATGCTATATTCACTTTGTACATCCTGCACCCAACTCAGCTCTCAGCAGATAGGATGAATATGTTTGACCAATGAATAAAGGAGAGAGGGCAAGAGAGGAGGGCAGAGCACACCAGCGGGTAAGGCCGGGAAGGGCTCCAAGGAGAAAAGCTCTCCTCCAGTGCTCTCTGACAAAGTCCACAGACAGCTTGGCCGGGACCCACTTGTTACACATCCTGTTATGCAACGGGCCTTGTGGTGCTTTTCCATTCTAGAAACTGCTCTTCCCCCAAGGGAGGCACAGTGTTCTGACTCCAACGGGTCTGTCAACTCTCTGAGAATCAGAGTTCACAGCCCAAAGACGGCATCTACCTACAGTAGGGATGGCAACAGCGATGAAAAGTCTCATGTCTCTGTTGTACAGATGAGGACGATGGTGTCACACACAGCAGAGCACATGTGTCCTGGGGAAGGCTCAACTCCCAGGGCTCTGGGTGCTCATTCTCCCCCCTTATTGGCTCAACTTGACAAGTAGCTAGAACTATAAGCACGCACCACCATGCCTGACTAATTTTTTGATTTATTGTAGAGAAGAGGTCTCACCTGTTGCCCAGGCTGGTCTCGAACCCATGGACTCAGGCAGTCCTCTCACCTCAGCCTCCCAAAGTGCTGGGATTATAGGCGTGAGCCACTGCGCCCGGCAGAGTCAACAGGTTTTAAGGGGTAGAACCATGGCCTGAAACGCCCTTGAAATCCTCGAAGCAGCTTCTCAGAGCCCAGTCTCACCTTTTTGAAGGACGTGAGAAGCTTGACGCTCACATAGCCCAGCTTGTTCCTGCGCACGTGCTTCAGCAGGAAGGCGTCCTTCTCCAGGTTTTCGTCCGAGAAGTAGAACTCGATCTGGTCCACCAGTTTCCTGATCAGCTCCTCATCCGGGGGTTTCCACTCCTGCTCCAGGTCCTCACGCTCGTTCTCACCCCCACTTGTTGTGGCGCTGCTGAGGCCAGAAGGAGACACGGATGTGATGGTAGAGCTGTGTATCCCCCCCAAACTTGCACACCGAAGTCCTCACCCCCAAAACCACAGAATGTGGCCTTATTTGGAAAGAAGGTCTTTGTAGATGTGTTTAGTTGAGAGGAAGTCATCCTGAAGCAGGGTGGATCCCTAACCCACTACAACTGGAGCTGTTATCAAAAGGGGGAAATTGAGGCCGGTGGCAGTGGCTCACGCCTGTAATCCTAGCACTTTAGGAGGTCGAGGCGGGAGGATCACTTGAGCCCAGGAGTCTGGGACCAGCCTGGGCAACACAGCAAGACCTTGTCTCAGCTGGGCTCAGTGGCTCAGCCTGTAATCCCGCGCCTTGGGAGGCTGAGGTGAGTGGATTGCCTGAGCCCACGGGTTCGAGACCCGCCTGGGCAACTTGGCGAGACCTCATCTCTACAATAAATCAAAAAATTAGCCGGGTGTGGTAGCGCGTGCCTGTAGTTCCAGCTACTTGGAAGGCTGAGGCGGAAGGATCACCAGAGCCCAGCAGGTCGAGGCGGCGGTGGTCGGGAGCGGCCACTGCACTCCAGTCTGGGCGACAGAGTGAGACTCCAATTCAAAAAAAAAAAAAAAAATTTCTAGGCATTTCATACAAAAATATATCAATTTTATCCAAGCATCTAGATGACACAGCATAGCCTGTCAGGCCTCTCCAAGGATGAAGTAGAGTCTCTTCTACTTAACACAAGAGTCATAATAGGTTTCATCCTCTCTAGACACTGCTGTGCATCTGTAGGTATAATTCCTCTCTCCTGATACACAATTCTCTCACCCTGTTTCTTCCAAGTTAATTGGCTGTTCAATGTACACTAGCTGTTATATTAGAGTAAGAGCAACTTACAGGTATAAGTAAAACAAGATTTGGCAAAAGTGTAACGTTTAAAATTGGCTCATTTCCAAGTTACATCCAATTTAGGCTGAGCTCAGGGTTATGTTTATTTTGTTTGCTTGATTTCTCCTCAGTTTTATCAATTATTGACCATTTGCGATCCGGTTTTGTTTGCCTCCAGAGTCTGCTACTGATCAACCTATAACTCCATTTCTAGAAACAAATGATAAAACTTGACAAAAACCAGCTATGTCCCAACCACATGAGAACTTTGGTCAATTAACACTCCTTGACTGGATATAATCCTTTCTATTCTCTAAGGCTCAATGCCAAAACATCTTTACTTCCTTTATTTTTGAATAGGAAATTAATTTAATTGCAGTAGCACCTACTTTTGTCATTTTTTAAATTAGCAAAATCTCGTTTATTTTCCATTTCTGTATCTATAGATCCCCATAGTATCTACAACAGTTTTTTGTAATTAAAAGCTAAATAAATAATTGCTGAACCAACTTATAAGTGACTAAATAGGAAATGGTTGTATTCAAACAAAACACTATTAGTCTTCAAAAATAATGTTGATTATTTTAAAGAAGATATAGCTCTTATTTCTTGCATAACAATATGCTGAATCTCTACTAAAAATTAGTTTTGAAAATATAATATTTAGGAGAGTAACTATGTATTTTAAAATTGTGTAGAAAATATGTGTAGAAATTTAACAAAGATGACAGTGTTTTTTCCACAAATGTACTCCTCCTTCTCCCAAAAAGAATGGAGAAAGTAAAAGTTTTATGCTTATTTCATTTGATAGAATTTATATTAGTCCTCAGAGAATTTATTTGACCAGATATTTATTTTTTATAAATTAAAACTAACATAGCTATGTCTCATAATAGCAACTTATATTTAGATGTAGGGACCAAAGATTTTAGAGTTGTTTTATAAATGCAGAACTAACAAATACTTTTAAAATGTTTATACTTTTAATGCAGTTATATATCAGTAAGTAAGGTATGAATCAAAGTTAATCATTCTCCATATTTTTATTGTTTTAAAAAGCATGTCTGAAATGGTGAATTATTTCCTCATTGGAATTTTAGTCAATTGCAGATGTTCTATCTTACAGTTTATTCATTTAGCAAATATTTAATCTGCTTTTATGTGTTAGGCACTTCAAGTATATAATGATTAATCAGTTTTTGACCTTTCTACTTAGCTGGAACGCTTGGTTTTAAGTAAAAGAAGTTTTTAATCCATCCAAATAATAACGCAATTTAGTGGGAATTTGAAGGAATGTGGGAGAGGAATTTCTTTTTTTTTTTTTTTTTTTTTGAGTTGGAGTCTCACTCTGTCGCCCAGACTAGAGTGCAGTGGCCGCTCCCGGCCACTGCAGCCTCGACCCACTGGGCTCTGGCGATCCTTCCGCCTCAGCCTTCCGAGTAGCCGGAATTACAGGCACGAGCTACCATGCCCGGCTGATTTTTTGATTTATTGTAGAGATGAGGTCTCGCCAAGTTGCCCAGGCGGGTCTCGAACCTGCGGGCTCAGGCAATCCACTCACATCAGCCTCCCAAGGCGCAGGATTACAGACTGAGCCACCGAGCCCGGCTAGGAATTTCTAAAATACAAAATAGAAAACCATGGGTAAGAACTGCAAAGGGCAAGAGCTCAGGGAAATATGAAGGTAATGATCATCATGGGGAACCCAGATTCCTATCTCCTAGGGAATGGTTTCTCTGCTTTGCTCTAGATTCTGATTTAAAATTGAATAAATGACACAACACCCTTTACTTCATAGAAAAATTTGATGCATGCTTTGGCTTCTGCTTTTGAAACTGCCTCATTTTCTCAGTTACCCAGTTGAAAATTTTCCAAAGAGAAATCTGATTTCTAGGCGTATTTTTCCAGATCAGGCCATTTAAGCCAGAGGTCAAACTATGAGAGGCTATCTCGAAACATCTTACAGGGAGTCAGCGGGATCTGTTAAGTTTGACTGGGATTTCTTGATCATTTTTCTTCAAAAACTTTTGACTTTTTGAGATAGATAAGCACATTATTCAAAGCATAATCTTTGCATAGTCACCAGTAGAATCTAATTTCACTCACTCATTTTTTCAAATAATATGTTAGCATATTATTTGAAAGTTTTTTTCCCATCTAACTTTCCAAGTAAAATCTTGGTAGGTTATAGATTAAGTTCTATTTTCTAAGATATTTTTCTACAATTCATTATAAACATTTTTTTCAAACTTCTCTAAGATTTTACTTTAGTTTTATGCACACTAGGGCTAATATTTTCTTTCAATTGTCCTCTGGTCAAGATAGAGTTGAGACTACATTTTTTTTTCTCAATTAAGGAAACCAGACAAAATACCATAATTTTTATATTCACCACTAGAACATTGGAAAAATTTCATGAAGTTTATTTTTATTTTTTGAAATTCTTTTATTGTTCCTTTCATGTTCTCTAGATGGTGCTGTCACTTCTGCTATTTTTAAGGGAGTTTTCTACTTCCAGCTAGAGATAAATTTTGTATTAAAGTATAATATTTTACCTGTCTATTGTATAACCTTCTTCTAGCTCTTATTTAATGACATATTCTATCTTGTCTCTTGTCTTTTATTAATTAGACTATTTGTCTATACAGAGATTCAAATAACCAATTTAATTTGTTTTCAATTATGTTTCTTCTGGTCTTTTATTATTTCCTTTGTCTGGGTGCCTCTTACGTTCTTTAGATAGAGATGTAATAGCAATAGTTACGTGTTTGTCTGTTTTATAAATAGAGGCATCAAGATAAATATATTATCTTCTAAGAAAGATTCAGTGATAAAGCATATTTTCTGTGAAAGGTTATGTTTTTATTTTTAGTTTTTGTCCTTTCTTTGCCAATTTTTAATATGACAATTTTCAAACCCACAGAAAAGTTGAAAGAATTTAACATGAATATTCAAATACTCACCACCTAGATTTGACAATAAAAATTTGTTGTATCTGTTTCATCAGTTCTCTATTCATCTATCCATTCTCTATCTATCCATCATTTCTTTTTTTTTTTTTTTTTTGAGTCTCACTCTGTCGCCCAGGTTGGAGTGCAGTGGCCGCTCCCGGCCACCGCAGCCTCGACCTGCTGGGCTCCGGAGATCCTTCCACCTCAGCCTTTCCAGTAGCTGGAACTACAGGCGCACGCTACCACGCCCGGCTAATTTTGCAATTTATTGTAGAGATGAGGTCTCGCTTGCCCAGGCGGGTCTCGAACCCGCGGGCTCAGGCAATCCACTCACCTCAGCCTCCCAAGGCGCGGGATTACAGGCTGAGCCACCGAGCCCGGC
>CAUYQG010194442.1:0-20385 GCA_963574415.1 Tarsius wallacei
GGAGTGGCCACTGCATTCCAGTCTGGGTGATGGAGTGAGACTCCAACTCAAAAAAAAAAAAAAAAAAAGAAAGAAAATGAGGTACATATACATGATGGAAATTTATGCAGGTATAAAGAAGGATAAAATCATGAACTTTGCAGCAAATTGGATGGAGTTGGAGACCATCATACTTAGTGATCTATCCCAGAAACAAAGAACTGAATACCACATGTTCTCACTCATAAATGGGACCTGAACATTAATCACAATAGAACAAAGGAGGGATTGGCAGTCACAGGAAACTGCAGGGGGTGGGAGGGGATGGTGGGAAGGGAGGTGGCATATAACAATGCAAAACATACCTGGTCCTAAACCAAGGGAAGTGAGGACCAGTTGGAGACCCAAACTTTACCTGCATATAGATTACTTATGTACCTAATCCTGACTTGAACCTCACCTCACATTTCTGTAATAAAATAAAGTTATAAAAAAATTTTAACTCATGCATTTTTGTTGCAGAGAATGATGAGAAATGATATAAAATATACCTTCAAGCATAAATACATTCCACTTTAGAATAAAATCCTGGGGAGAAAGTGGAATGTAAATATGAGTTCAAGGATTTAAAAAAGTTGAAATTTCCCATTGCTAAATAGGAACTCATTCATGTATTTTTATTTTTATTTTTATTTTATTTTATTTATTTTTATTTTTATTTATTTATTTATTTTTGTTTTTGTTTTTTTTTTGAGTTGGAGTCTCACTGTTGCCCAGACTGGAGTGCAGTGGCCGCTCCCGGCCACTGCAGCCTCGACCTCCTGGGCTCTGGCGATTCTTCCGCCTCAGCCTTCCAAGTAGCTGGAACTACAGGCGCGTGCTACCACGCCCGGCTGATTTTCTTTATTTATTGTAGAGATGAGGTCTCGCCAAGTAGCCCAGGCGGGTCTCGAACCCGCGGGCTCAGGCAATCCACTCACCTCAGCCTCCCAAAGGCACGGGATTACAGGCTGAGCCACCGAGCCCGGCTCATGTATTTTTATTTTTAGAAACAGAGTCTCACTTTGTCACCCAGGCTGGAGTGCAGTGACACAACCATAGTTCACTGCAGCCTTGATCTCCAGGGCTCAAGCAATTCTCCTGCCTCAGCCTCCTGAGTAGCTGGAACCACAGCCACACACCACCACATCTGGATAATTTTTTTTTTTTTTTTGAGTTGAAGTCTTTCTCTGTCACCCAGGCTGGAGTGAAGTGGCACTCCATGGCCACTGCAGCCTCGATCTACGGGTTTAGGCGATCCTTCCACCTCAGTCTTCCAAGTAGCTGGAACTACAGATGCACACCACAATGCCTGGCTAGTTTTTGTGATTTATTGTAGAGATGAGGTCTCACCAAGTTGCCCAGGCTGGTCTTGAATCCCCGGGCTCAGGCAATCCTCTCCCAAAGTGCTGGGATTACAGACTGAGCCACCCCACCCAAACGCCTGGCTAATTTTTATAGTTTTTGTAGAGACAGGGTTTCTCTGAATTGCCTAGGCTAGTCTGGAACTCCTGGCCTCAAGTGATCCTCCCACCTTGATCTCCCAAGGTGCTGGGACTACAGACAGGTGTGAGCCACTGCTCCCAGCCTCATTCATATATTTTGTAAATGGATGGTGGTGGGTATCAACTTACTGTAGTATTTTGATTCCATTGAATAATTTAAAAGGGAGTTTAATAGTTGCATTTTTGTCAATATTTTAATATGCAAGAATTGTATTCTATGTATCAAAAAGAAATTTGATGAGAAAGATTAGACATCAAACTAGAAACGTGTGAGGGGGAAATAATTTTTCAAAACTTTTAATGCAGTATATTAACAAAAATATTTGAAGATCAATAATACAGAATGTCGACAACATATAGGTACTCCTTGAATTCAATCCAGTGACAGGAAACAAGCATATCACTGAATCTGTGCAGTTAAGTGGGGCTGGAAGGGCTTCACAAATATTTTATCTTGTAATTTTTTCTGGGACTGGAATAGAGTTCTCACATTTGCAGTTACATCCCAGATAAACTCCTTAACCAGCTCTAACTCTGGCTGAGACCAGCATAGGGGCCTTAAGCCCAGGCCCTGTAAGTGGGAATAGGGGAGGCCTGGCTTGCTTCAGAGCCAAGGCTGATTTGAAGGTAATGTGAGACTCCTTGGAGGAACATAGGGAGGCAGGTTAGGACAGATGAGAAGAGGAACCAAGGAACACAGGAGACCATGAGAGCTCTGGCAAGCACATCCCGGAAAAGGGATCATTCCATAAATATTTAAATTGTAGTGAATGCATACTCACTAAGTCACACACACACACACACACACACACACACACACACACACACACAACAGAGACTGGGTGTCAGGAAGCCTGGGTCCCAATCTCAAATGTGCCATTAGATATCTATATATATCCTATAACATCATGTTGTAAACCTCAAATATACACCCAAAAAATGATTTAAAAAAATAAATCAACTAGGTGCAGTGGCTTGAGTCTATAATCGCACCAACCAGGAGGCTGGGGTCAGAGGATTGCTTGAACCCAGGAGTTCAAACTCCAGCAATCCATGATTGCATCATTGCACTCCAGCCTGAGTGGCAGAGAGACCCTATCTCTACACACAGACACACTCACACCAAACCAAACCATAATATCCAAATATCTATCACTGAATTATTCTGGAATCATGTTCTTTTTAAAAATATACTATAGGATTGGATTTGCTTGTATTTTTTGTGTGTTTGTTTTGCTTGTATTTTATTTAGAACTTTTACATTATGCTCATAAACAATGCTTTTGTTTTTGCTTTTTAAGAACAAAAGTGTTTTTATTGGCTCATTTAACTGAAAAATCCAGTCATAATTCTACCAATATTTATAAATGAGGGTAATTTTTAATTTTTTTATGCTGACCTTGTCTGGTTTGAGTGTCAGGTCTAAACAAGTTTTGCAAAATGACTTGTATAACTTTTTTTCTTTTCTGTTGTCTAAAATTGTTTTTGTAAGATGCAGATCAGTTGTCCTTTGAAGTTATTATTAAATATACCTCTGAAAATGTGAAAGTGGAAAAAAAAAAGAAAATGTGAGAGTAAACTTCTGTTTGGACAGGATGATGCCTAGATACCACGGACAAACTTCCCAGTAAAACTACTACGCATGCTACAGTGAATACTTTTAAAATTATGTAACTGTATTGCTGAGCTAGCCAAAAAAAAAATCAAAAGGCAAGCAAAAGCAGAAATTCGGAGAAAGCAAGAAACCAGACTCTCCCCCTCAGGGCATCTCCAAAACCTGATGAACTGGGATTTTGACTTTGATGGCTAAGTCCAATACAGAAAGGTGGGTGACAAATCCCATCTCAGAGTCTCATAGATGTCCCTAAAAAGCTGGTTCAACAAAAGGCTAAGGCCTTTGTATAAGAGTAAACTAGAAATAAGTGCACAGAAGGGGACAGTGAGGAAACTCGCTTCTCTTGACCTTGTGGCTGCGTGGAGGGAGGGGGAATGATTTCCTGGAACATTTTAGACTAGTTTTTATTTGTCACAAGGCTACTGAGAGTACATTTTCCAGTTATCTTTGCAACTAGATATGATTGTGTGGCCAATAGGATGAAAGTGGAAGTGATTCTTATATTCCATGGAAGATTTTTCCATATATGTTCATAGATTCTCATCTTAATGTTCTTTTCCTGTGCTGACATTGTTTGGGTTGAGTGTTCTTAGAAAGGGAGTGTTGGGGTAGCACTCACTGCCACATTCATGCAAGAGACGAATGAGACTTAGGAAGGAGTGTCACAGAAATGCGATTTTCACATGAGCAAGAGGGATTCTAGTTCTTCATCTTCTTTTTTTTTTTTTTTAGAGATGAGGTCTTACTTTGTTGCCCCAACTGGTCTTGAACTCTTGACTTCAAGTGGTCCTCACACTTGGGCTCCCAAAGTGCTTGAATTGCTACACCTGTCCAGGATCCTAATTCTGCAAAGATCCCAGCATTATATTTGAGCCAAGTTAGCGGCCTTGAAAAAGAAGCTATAATGAGCGATGGAATGTAGAGGAAGATGAAGTGAATTATTTGAGTCTTCATTCCAAAGTAATCTGGAGCATGCTGTAGCTAGAAGGTGGGGGAGTTTGGGGTTGAATTACTCAGAAAGAAAGGGGGAAAATTAAATTTTGTGTGTGTGCGTGTGTGTGTGTGCTCTTCAGCGAGTATTCATCCAGTACAATTTAAATATTTCTTGAATGATCACTTTTCCGGGATGTGCTCTCCAGAGCTCTCATGGTTGGCTGTGTTCCTTGGCTCCTCTTATCTGTCCCAACTTGCCTTCCCTTGCTCCTCCAAGGAGTCTCATATTACCTTCAAATCAGCCTTGGCCCTGGAGCAATCCAGGTCTCCCCTATTCCCACTTGCAGGTTCAGGGCTCAAGCCCCCTGTGTCTCAGCCAGAGTTAGAGCTGGTTAAGGAGTTTATCTGGGACATAACTGCGGCTGTGAGAACTCTATTCCAGTCTCAGCAAAAACTACGCCTTAAAAATATTTGTGAGCCAGGCTCGGTGGCTCAGCCTGTAATCCCGCGCCTTGGGAGGCTGAGGTGAGTGGATTGCCTGAGCCCGCGGGCTCGAGACCCGCCTGGGCAACTTGGCGAGACCTCATCTCTACAATAAATAAAAAAAAAAATTAGCCAGGCGTGGTAGCGCGTGCCTGTAGTTCCAGCTACTTGGAAGGCTGAGGCGGAAGGATCGCCGGAGCCCAGCAGGTCGAGGCCACGGTGGCCGGCAGCGCCACTGGCAGACTGGCACTCCAGTCTGGGCGACAGAGTGAGACTCCAACTCAAAAAAAAAAAAAAAAAAGTGTGAAGCCTTTCTAGCCCCACTTAACTGCACAGATTCAGTGATATGCCTGTTTCCTGTCACTGGGTTGAATTCGATGAGTACCTATATGTTGTCAATATTCTGTATTAGTGATCTCCAAAATTTTTATTAATATACGACATTAAAAGTTTTGAAAAATTATTTCCCCCTTTCCACATTTCTAGTTTGATGTCTAATTTTTCTCATCAAAATTCTTTTGGTCTATAGGATACAATTCTTACATATTAAAATTTTGACAAAAATTTGGCAGGATGTGGTGACTCTTACCTGTAATCTCAGCACTTTGGGAGGCCGAGGCAAGAGGACTGCCTGAGTCCAGAAGTTCAAGACCATCCTGAGCAACATGGTGAGACCTCGTCTCTACAATACATAATTTTAAAAAAATATTGGCTTGGACTGGGTTCAGTGGCTCAGCCTGTAATCCTAGCACTTTGAGAAGCCAAGGCGAGTAGATTGCCTGAGTCCTTAGGTTCAAGACCAACCTGGGCAACTTGGCGAGACCTCGTCTCTACAATAAATAAAAATTAGCTGGGTGCAGTAGTGCATCCCTGTAGTTCTGGCTACTTGGAAGACTGAGGCAAAAGAATCGCCGGAGCCCAGCAGGTTGATGCTGGGGTGGCCGTGAGTGTGCCGCTGCACTCCAGCCTAGGCAACAGAGTGAGACTCCAACTCAAAAAAAAAAAAATTAACCTGGCATGGCGGCATACTCCTGTAGTCCTAGCTATTCAGGAAGCTGAGGTGGAAGGATTGCCTGAGTCCAGGAGGTCATGGCTGTGGTAACTGTGATCCTGCCACTGCACTGCAATCTGAGAAACAGAGTGAAACTCTGACTCAAAAAAATTTTTTTTGACAAAAATGTAACTGTTAATCTCACTTTTACATTTTTTAATTTTTTAAATTATTTTTTTATTTTTTTTGAGTTGGAGTCTCACTCTGTCACCCAGACTGGAGTGCAGTGGCCGCTCCCAGCCACTGCAGCCTTGACCTGCTGGGCCCCGGCGATCCTTCCGCCTCAGCCTTCCAAGTAACTGGAACTACAGGCGCGCGCTACCACACCCAGCTAATTTTTTGATTTTATTGTAGAGATGAGGTCTTGCTTGCCTAGGCGGGTCTCGAACCCGCGAGCTCAGGCAATCCACTCACCTCAGCCTCCCAAAGGCACGGAATTACAGGCTGAGCCACCGAGCCCGGCTAGTTAATCTACTTTTAAAGTATTTAATGGAATTGAAATACTGCAGTGATGTGATACCCACGACCATCCACTTACCAGATACATCAATGAGCCCAGGTATGATGGCTCACACCTGTAGTCCCAGCACTTTCGGAGATTGAGATGGGAGGATCATTTGAGGCCAGGAGTTCCAGACCAGCCTGGACAATGAAGAGAAATCCTATCTCTACAAAAAATAAAAAAAATTAGCCAGGTGCAGTGGCATGCGCCTGTAGTCCTAGCTACTCAGGAGGCTGAGTTGGGAGGACCATTTAAGCTCAGGTTGAGACTGGAGTGAGCTATGGTTGCACCACTGCACTCCAACCTAGTTGACAGAGTGAGACAATGTTTCTAAAAAAAAAAAAAAAAGAATGAGTTCCTCAAACTTATATTTACATTCCACTTTCCCTTTCATTTGTCTATTTGAGAACTTTATTTTTTTGTAATGTAGGCATTAATACCGATAAACTTCCCTCTTACCCCTGCTTTTGCTGAATCTTATAGGTTTTAATATGTTGTGTTTACATTTTGTTTGTCTCAAGATACTTTTTTTTTTTTGAGTTGTAGTCTCACTCTGTTGCCCAGGTTGGAGTGCAGTGGCATGCTCACAGCCACCTCAGCCTCGACCTGCTGGGCTCAGGTGATCCTTCTGCCTCAGCCTTCCAAGAAGCTGGAACTACAGGTGCAAGTCTCACGCCAGGCTAATTTTTTGATTTATTGTAGAGACGAGGTCTCACCAAGTTGCCCAGGCTGGTCTTGAACCACTAAGATCAGGCAATCCGCTAGCCTTGACCTCCCAAAGTGTTGGGGTTATAGGCTTGAGCCACTGTGCCCGGTAAGATACTTTTTAATTTCATTTTTAATTTCTTTTTTGACCTGTTGGTTGTTCAGGAGTGTGTTGTTTAATTTTTATATATTGTGAAAAATTCCTCCTGTTATTGATTTCTAGTTTTATGCCATTGTGGTCAGAAAAGATACTTAAGATGATTTCAATATTCTTAAATTTCTTAAGATGTGTTTTGTGGCCCAACAGATGATCTATCCTAGAGAATGTTCCGTGTTTTCTTGAGAAGAATGTGTATTCCACTGCTATTGGATAGAATGTTCCATACATGTATGTTAGGTGCATTCCGTTATTCAAGTCTTCTGTTTCCTTATTCTCTGTCCTGTATGATGCATCCATTATTGAAAGTAGGGTATTAAAGTTTCCCATTATTATTGTATTGCTATCTATTTCTCCCTTCAGTTTTATTAATATTTGCTCTACATAGTTAGATACTTTAATATTGAGTGCATCTATATTTATTATTATTATTTGAGTTGGAGTTTGCTCCATTGCCCAGGCTAGAGTGCAGTAGCATAACCTGCTGGGCTCCAGCAATCCTTCCGCCTCAACCTTCCAAGTAGCTGAAACTACAGACACATGCTACCACGCCCAGCTAAGTTTTTGATTTATTGTAGAGACAAGGTCTCTCCAAGTTGCCTGGGCTGGTCTCAAACCCACAGTCTCAGGCAATCCACTCACCTTGGCTTCCCAAAGTGCTAGGATTACCGGCTGAGCCACCAAACCCAGCCTATTTATTATTGTTACAGCCTCTTGATGAACTGGCCCTTGTATCATCATATAGGGATCTTCTTTGTCTTTTGTGATGAATTTTGACTGAACGTCTATTTGTTTGATATATGTATAGCCACTCTGTTCTCTTTTAGGTTTATTTGCATAAAATATTTTTTTCCATCCCTTCACTCTCATTCTTTGGGTGTCTTAAGGCTAAAGCGAGTCTCTTGTAGGAAACGTATTGTTGGATTTTGCTTTTTTATCCATGCAGCTACTCTATGCTTTTTGATTAAATAACTCGATCTATTTAATTTAAATTATTGATAGGTAAAGATTTGCTATTGACCTTTTTGTTAATTACTTACTGATGTTTTTGTTGTCCCTTTCTTTCAATCTTGCAGTCTTTATGATTTGTTGAATTTTTGTAGTAATATGCTTTTTTCCCCTTTCTAATGTTTTGTCTTATTGGTGTTATTTATTTATTATTTTTAGAGATAGGGTTTCTTTCTGTTGCTCAAACTAGAGTTCAGTGGTATTGTCATAGCTCACTGAAGTCTCAAACTCCTGGGCTCCAGCAGTCCTCCTGCCTTAGCCTCCTGAGTAGCTGGGACTAAATGCATGAGCCACTGCACCTGGCTCCTTAGTTTGTTTCATGTCGCTACAATGGAATACCTAAGGCTGGGTAGTTTATAAAGAAAAGAGATTTATTTCGCTCATGATTCTTCTGACTGGAAAGCTTAAGATTAAGCATCTAGTAAGGGCCTCAGGCTGCTTCCACACATGGTGGAAGGTGAAGGGGAGCCAACATATTCTGAGATCACATGGCAAGAGAGGACATGGTGAGGGGATGTGCCAGCCTCTTTTAACAACTAGTTTCCTCAGGAACTAATGGAGTGAGAACTCTTTCCCCCACCCCAGGGAGGGCTTTAATCTATTTATGAGGGATCCACTTCCATGATCCAAACATCTCATATTAGGCCTCACCTCAACATTGGGAATCAAATTTCAACATGGGATTTGGAAGAGACAAGCATTCAAACTATAGCATGTATTTACCAGAAGATGTTCTTTATAGTTATTATGGGGCTTACATAAAACAACTTATAATATTCTTTTTTTTTTGAGTTGGAGTCTCACTCTATTGCGCAGGCTGGAGTGTAGTGGCATACTCATGGCCACCTGCTGGGCTTCAGCGATCCTTCTGCCTCAGCCTTCCAAGTAGCTGGAACTACAGGCATGCGCTACCAAACCCGGCTAATTTTTTATTTATTGTAGAGATGAGGTCTCGCCAATTTGTCCAGGTTGGTCTCAAACCCATGGGCCCAGGCAATCCACTCACTTCAGCCTCCCAAAAGTGCTGGGATTACACGCTGAGCCACCGAGCCCAGCCATAGTGATAATATTCTAATTGAAGCTAATAACGACTTCGAGTGCATACAAAATCTCAACACTTCTACTTCTCCCACACACACTCTATACATTAACAATGAACTCTACAAAAAAGAAATGTAAAAAAGATCCCATTTACAATAGTATCAAAAAGAATAATACACTTAAGGATACATTTATCCACGAATGTGAATGATCTATACACTTAGAACTATAAGATATTGATGAAAGAAATTGAAGAAGACACAAATAAATGGAAATATATCCCATGTTCATGGTTTGGAAGAATTAATATTGTTAAAATGCCCATAGTAATCAAAACCATGTACAGATTCAGTGCAATTTCTAAAAAGATTCCAATGGAAATTTTTACATAAATATTAAAAAAAACTCTAAAATTCATATGAAACCACAAAAGACCCTGAGTAGCCAAAACAATCCTGAGAAAAAGAAGGAGGCTGGAGGCATCACACTCCTTGATTTCAAACTATATTACAAAGCTATAGTAATCAGAACAGTATGGTATTATCATTAAAAACAGACACATTGATCAATGGAACAGACTAGAAAGCTCAGAAATAAAGCCATGCATATATGGTCAAAACGAATCTTTGATAAGGGTGCCAAGAATACACCACAGAAAAAGGAAACTCTTTTCAATAAATGATGCTGGGAAAACTAACTGGAAGTCATATGCAAAAAAAAAAAAAAAAAAAAGAAAGATGAGTGCTGTGGCTCATGCCTGTAATCCCAGCACTTTGGGAGGCAGAGGCGAGAGGATTGCCTGAGTCCAGGGATTCAATACCATCCTGACCAACTTAGTGAGACCTCGTCTCTACAATAAAGCAAAAAATTAGCTGGGCATGGTGGCACATGCCTGTGGTTCCAGCTACTTGGAAGGCTAAGGTGGAAGAAATTGCCTGACCCTACCCAGCAGGTCAAGGCTTCAGTGGCCGTGAGCGTGCCACTGCACTCCAGCTTTGGCGACAGAGTGAGATTCTGACTCAAAAAAAAAAAAAAAGAAAGAAAGAAAAGAAATTGGACTCTTACACTATATACAAAAAATTAACTCAAAATGAATTAAAGACCTTAATGTAAGGCTTGAAACAACAAGACTCGTAGAAGAAAACAAAGAGAAAAAGCTTCTTGACATTAGTTTTGTCAATGACTTTTTAAATATGATACCAAAAGCACAAAAACAAAAGTAAAAATAAGTAAGTGGAACTACAGCAAATTAAAAACTTTCTGCACAGCAAAGGAAACAACCAACGAAATGAAAAGTGGGAGAAAATATTTGTAAACTTTACATGTGATAAAAATGTTAATAAAAAACTAAGGAATTTTAGCTGGGCATGGTTGTGCTTGCCTGTAGTTCCAGCTACTTGGAAGGCAGGCAAAAGGATCACCGGAGCCCAGCAGGTCGACGCTGGAGTGGCCATGAGCATGCCACTGCACTCTAGCCTGGGCAACAGAGTGAGACTCCAACTCAAAAAAAAAAAGAAACTCATACAACTCAACAGCAAAAAAGGGAATAACCCATTTTTTAAATGGGCAAAGTACCTGAATATGCATTTTCCCAAAGAAGGCATACAAATGGCCAACAGATATATGAAAAAGTGCTCAATAGCACTAATCATCAGGGAACTACAAGTCAAAATTCCAGTGGGATAACACCTCACACATGCTAGAATGGTTATATAAAGTGTTGGCTAGAACGTGGAGAGAAAAGAACACTTGTACACTGTTGGTCAGAATGCAAATTGGTACAGCCATTATAAAAAACAGTATAAAGTTTCCTCAAAAAACAATTTGGTTTTTGGGTCTGAGTCTCACTGTCACCCAGGCTGCAGTACCTTGGCAGGATCATGGCTCACAGCAACCTTGACTCCCTGAACTCAGGCAATCCTTCTCTCGGCCTCCCAAGGAGCTGGGACTACAGGCATGTGCCACCACGCCTGGCTAATTTTTTTTTAATGGAGATGGGGGTCTCACTATGTTGCCCAGGCTGGTCTTGAACTCCTGGGCTCAAGTGATCCCACTGCCTCAGCCTCTCAAAGTGTTAGGAATACAAGCATGACCCACCATGCTCAGCCCTCAAAAAATTAAAAATAAAACTGTTAAATAATCCAGTAATTCCACTGCTATACATGTATCCAAAGGAATGAAAACTAGTATCTCAAAGAGATATCTGTATTCCATGCTCATTGCAGCATTATTCACAATAGTCAAGATATGGGAATACCCTGAGTATCCATGGATGGATGAATGGATAAAGAAAATGTTTGTATATACATAATAGTGGAATATTATTCAGCCACAAACAGAATGAATTTCTGCAATATGCAACAACATCAATGAGCCTGGAGAACATTATGCTATGTGAAATAAGCCAGATACTAAAACAAATAATGTATAATCTCACATGTGGAATCTGAAAAAGTCTAACTCATAGAATGAGAGAGTAGAACAGTGGCCATCAAAGGCTCTGGGATTGGAAAAAATGAAGGGAGAGTGATTACAGGATGCAAACTTTCAGTTATATGATGAACAAGTTCTGGGGACTACATCAAGGGTAGTAATGAATGTGTTCATTTGACTGTGATAATTATTACAATATGTATATCAGATATCACATTGTACACTTTGAATTATAAAATCTTTGTCAATTGGATATTTACAAAAGAGAGAGAGGTCAGGTGTGGTGACACAAAACTGTAATCCTAGCACTTTGGGAGGCCAAGGCAAGAGAATTGCCTGAGCTCAGGAGTTCAAGACCAGCCTGGGTAACTTGGTAAGACCTTGTCTGTACAATAAATTAAAAAATCAGCTGGGCATGGTAGCTTGCACCTGTAGTTCCAGCTACTTGGAAGACTGAGGTGGAAAGATCACCTGAGCCCAGCAGGTCGAGGCTGCGAGGCTGTGGTGGCCGTGAGCATGCCATGGCACTCCAGCCTGGGTGACAGAGTGAGACTCTGACTCAAAGAAAAGAGAGAGAGAGAGAGAGAGAGAGAGAGAGAGAGACTTGAATACTATGGGAAGTAGAAGACTGAAGTGAACTCAGTGGTCTAATCAAACACTGTCAGAAATTTCTAAAACACATAACAAGTGCTGCTGCTCACACACACAAAAATAAAATTTAAGGTTGGGTATGGTGGCTTCCACCTGTAATCCCAGCACTTTGGGAGGTCAAGATAAGAGGATTCTTTGAGCCTCGACCAGCCTAGGTAACATAGCAAGATCTTGTCTCTATAAAAATAAGAAAATAGGCTGGGCATGATGGCATACCCTTGTAGTCCCAGCTACTTAGGAGACTGAGGTGAAAGAAAGGATTGCTTGAACTGGGAAGTCAAGGCTGTAGTGAACCTTGAGCATGCCCCTGCACTCCAGCCTGGGTGACAGAGTGAGACCCTGACTCAAAAAAAAAAAAAAAAAAAGAAAGAAAAGAAAAGAAAAAAGAAAGAAATTCAAGTTTTGAGTAATGGCATTGTGCAGCTGAAATAGCTGGCAGGTAACCAGACAGAGAAATTAAAAAACAGAAGATGGATGTCTCACAAAAGAAACCTTTGTTACCAATAGTTGAAAACGGTAAAGGCTATTCCTAATCCAAACAGAGTGCTGAGTTGGTGGCTTGGCAAGGGCTAGAAAACAGAGAAGTTGGAACACAATTCTTGCTCACAGCATCAAACCCTAGCTCTGCTGGAAAATGAATATAAAACTTAGTATTGGAAAGCTGATGCCCTTAATAAACTCTTCAGCAGAAAACTAGCATTCTTCCAATGAAGCTGTTTCAGGAAAAGTAAGAATGAGAAGAAATATAAGCTATAGAGTAAATAAAATTTTACAAGTGGAGAATTCAAGAAATGGAGGATGAAGTACAGAAAACAAAGATCTTACTCAGATTTCTCTTTATGATAAGAAGGGTCATGACAGCTAGCTGACTGCATGCACTGCAGAATGAGCTCTGACTGCCAAGAAGTTGCAAATTGCTAGACAGAGACAGATCTGTGTGTATCAAAAGACAGCAATTTTTCTTTTTTTTTTTGAGTTGGAGTCTCACTCTGTTGCCCAGACTGGAGTGCAGTGGCTGCTCCCAGCCACTGCAGCCTCGACCTGCTGGGCTCTGGCGATCCTTCTGCCTCAGCCTTCTGAGCAGCCGGAATTACAGGCACGCGCTGCCATGCCTGGCTGATTTTTTGATTTATGGTAGAGATGAGGTCTCGCCAAATTGCCCAGGTGGGTCTCGAACCTGCCGGACTCAGGCAATCCACTCACCTCAGCCTCCCAAAGCACGGGATTACAGGCTGAGCCACCGAGCCTGGCTAAGAGAGCAATTTTTAAAAAAAAACAGGGAATTTCCAACAAACTTCAAGAAGACCAAAAAAGCAAAATCTTTCAGAGAATAGGTTAGTAATCTAAGATTGATCTTTGGCCCACTCTTTTTTTTTTTTTGAGTTGGAGTCTCACTCTGTTACCCAGGCTGGAGTGCAGTAGCATGCTGACGGCCACCACAACCTCGATCTACTGGGCTCAGGCAATCCTTCCACTTCAGCCTTGCAATTAGCTGGAACTACAGGCATGCACCACCATGCCCGGCTAATTTTTTGATTTATTGTAGAAATGAGGTCTTACCAATTTGCCCAGGCTGGTCTCGAACCCATGGGCTCAGGCAATCCTCTTACCTCAGCCTCTCAAAGTGCTGGGATTATAGGTGTGAGCCATGCCCAACAACACAGAAAACTTTTTTTTTAGTCATAATCTGACTCTGTCACCCAGGCTGGAATGTAGTGGCATACTCCCAGCCACCGCAGCCTTGACCTGCTGGGTTCAGGCAATGGCCCACTCTTTGAAACTAGTAAAAGCCTCTGCTATTACTGATATTGTACCCATCTGGAATATTTTTTACTTTTTTCTTGATGTAATAGATGTGCTAAAGTGAACATGTGTTGATGGACCGTCCTATAGCTAGTCCTTGATGGTCATTTCACTATCTCTTATCTGCATCTTGGGACAATTTCATCAGTAACCCTTACCAGGGAAACTCACCAAATTCTTCTATTTATTATTCACTCCACAAAGTTATTAAGTGTCTTAATGACTCATGGATTTTGTAAGTGTTGAAGATACAATAAGACAAAACTCTTGTCTTCATAGAACTTACATTCTAATAGAGGAGAAAGACAAGTAATAGAGAAATTGATTATTAACGTAATGTCAGAAAGAGATAGGATCATAAAGGAGAGTTAAGAGGTGGTCATGGGTATGCTGCTTTACACAAGGTGGTCAGAGAAATCTGCACTAAAGAGATGACATTTGCGCAGAGATATGAATGAAGAGAGAGAATGAGCCATGTAAAGAACAAGAAAGTTTAGCCACTGCAAAGGCCCTGAGTCAAAAGCCTGTTTGGTATGTTGAAAAATAGCAGTTGTCTGGATGGAACTAGAGTCCATAATACTGAGTGACCTCTCACAGAAACAAAAAACTAAGTATCACATGTTCTCACTCATATAGTAGACCTTGAACCTCCAATGTACTACCACAAGAAAATGACTGACTGTGGTGGGAAACTATGGGGGCGGGGGAGGGCGATGGGATTAATGGTGACAAATATCTGTCTGGGGATGGGGAGACACCTCTTATCATCAAGGGTGCCTGAACGAAGCATTTTTGTATGCCTAACCCCTAACTGTACCCCATAATACCATAATAAAAAAAATTAAAAAAAAAAAGAAAAATAGAGAGAACAGTATGCATAAAGGCTGATAACTGAGAAAGACTATCCTGTGTTCTTATGTGTAAAGAAATGAAATTTCTAATGGCTCCAAGATAAGGTAGACAGGGAGTGTTGAGAGAAGTTGGAAAAGAAAACTTCAGTCAGACACTATTGTGCCTTATCGTCATATAAAAGAGTGAGAACCTTAGTATAATAATGTGTTACTATCATTTGCTGAGTCCTTATGTCAGGCAATGAAATAAATCCTTTACTAAGATTTTGTCACTTTATCCTCATAAGTATCTTATGTGCTAAGGACTAAGTTATTTCGATTTTACAGGTGAGGAAACTGAGTCATAAAGTGGATATGAAAGTATACAAACATATCTCATCAAATAGAAAATATGAATTAGTGATAGATATTATAGAAAAGAGCCAAATAGAAATTCTAGAGTTGAAAAATGGGATAACCCCTTTGGGTTCCCTCCCATTGTGGGAGCTTTTTTGTCTTCTCAATAAATCCTGCTTTCTCAAAAAACAAGCAAACAAACAAAAACCCCCAAAACAAACAAATTAAAAAACCAAAAAAAGAAAAATGCATAATGGAAACAAAAAATTTACTGGAGAGACTCAACTGCAGCTTTGAGTTGGCTAAAAAAATCTGAGAACTTGCATATAGATCAATTGAGACTATCCAGTCTGAGAAACAAATAAAAGATAATGAAGAAAAATGAACAGAAACTAAGATACCTATACCAAAATATACACAATGGACGTCCAGAATAGAAAGAAGAGTATTTGAAAAAATAGTGACCAAAACTTCACAAATGTGATTAAAATATTAATCTGCACATACAAGAAGGATAAACTAAAAGAGATCCACACCTAGACATATCATAATCAAAATGTTGAAAGACAAAAACAGACAGGTTTTTTTTTTTTAGTTGGAGTCTCACTCTGCCACCCAGGCTGTAGTGCAGTGGCACACTCATGGCCACCCCAGCGTCAACCTTCTGGGCTCTGGTGATCCTTTCACCTCAGCCTTCCAAGTGCTGGAACTACAGGTGTGCACTACTGCGCCTAGTTAATTTTTGATTTATTGTAGAGATGAGGTCTTGCCAAATTGTCTAGGCTGGTCTTGAACCCACGGGCTCAGGCAAATCCACTAACCTCAGCCTCCCAAAGTGCTGGGATTACAGCTGAGCCACTGAGCCCAGCCCAAAGACAATTTTGAAAGCACAATAGAGAAGTGAGTCAACATATGAAGAAACTTAGTAAGATTAATAGCTGACTTCTCATAAAAAATCATTGAGTTCAGAAGGCAATGGGACAACATATTCAAAGTACTGAAAGAGACTGTCAACCAAGTATGCTAAATCAAGCAAAACTTACTGCACAGCTACAATAAGCAAGATAAGTATGTTATTGACATAACAATAGCCATATAGACCAACAAAATAAAATAGAATAGAATAAACCTAGACCTATGACCAATCTATTTTCATGAGAATGCCAAGACCACTTAATGGGTAAAGAGTAGTGTTTTAAACAAAATGTACTAGGACAACTGATTATACACATGCAAAAGAATGAATTTGAAGCTGGACGTGGTAACTCATGCTTGTAATCTCAGCACTTTGGGAGGCGGAGGCAAGAGGATTGCCTGAGTCTAGTGGTTCAAGATCAGCCTGGCCAGGCACGGTGGCTCAAGCATGTAATCCCAGCACTTTAGAAGGCTAAGGCAAGAGGATTGCCTGAGTTCAGGGATTCAAGACCAGCCTGGGCAACTTGATGAGACCTCATCTCTACAATAAATCAGAAAACAAGCTGGGCATGGTAGCCTGCACCTGTAGTTCCAGCTACTGGGAAGGCTGAGGTGGAAGGATTGCCTGAACCCAGCAGGTTGATGCTGTGATGTCTGTGAGAGTGCCACTGCACTCCAGCCTGGGCAACAGGGTGAGATGCCAACTCAAAAAAAAAAAAAGATCAGCCTGGGCAACTTGGCAATACCAAAAAATTAGCTAGGCATGGTGGTATGTGCTTGTGGTTCCAGCTACTTGGAAGGCGGAGGCAGAAGAAGCACAGCAGGTCAGGCTGTGGTGGCCATTCGCATGCTACTGCACCCCAGCCTGGGCAACAGAATGAGTCTCTGATTTTTAAAAAAATGAATGAATTTGGACTCTTACTTCATATCATACACAAAAATTAACACAAAGTAGATGAAAGACCTAAATGAGAGAACTAAAACTATAAAACTCTTAGAAGAAAACAGGTGTAAATTGGAATGAACTAAGATTAAGCAATAGCTCCTTACATATGAGAACAAAAGCACAAGCAACCAAAGGAAAAATATACTGAACTTCATCAAAATTAAAAATGTTGGCTGGGTGTGGTGGCTCACGCCTATAATCCCAGCACTTTGGGAAGCTGAGGTGAGAGGATTGCTTGAGCCCCTGCATTTGAGACCAGCCTGGGCAACTTGACGAGACCTCATCTCTACAATAAATCAAAAAGTTAGCCAGGCCTGGTGGTGCATGCCTATAGTTCCAGCTACTTGGAAGGCTGAGGCAGAAGGATTGCCTGAGCCCAGCAGGTCGAGGCTGTGGTGGCCAGGAGCACGTCACTGCACTCCAGCCTGGGCCACAGAGTGAGACTCTGACTAAAAAAAAAAAAAAATGTTTATGTGTCAAAAGACACTGCTATCAGGAAAGTAAAAAGACAACCAATAAAATGGGAGACAATATTTGCAAATCATTGATTTGGTAAAGGTCTAGTATTCAGAATGCATAAGGAACACTTATAACTCAACAATAAAAACTCAAAGAACCCAATTTAAAAATGGAGGCCAGGCATGGTGGCTAAAGCCTGTTTTCTCAGCACTTTGGGAGGCTGAGGCAAGAGGAGTTCGAGACCAGCCTGGACAACTTGGCATGACCACATCTCTATGATAAATCAAAAAAATTAACCAAGTGTGGTGGCATGAGTCTGTAGTTCTAGCTACTTGGAAGACTGAGGCGGAAGGATCGCCTGAGCCCAACAGGTTGAGGCTGCAGCGGCCATGGGTGTGCCACTGTACTTCAGCCTGGTTATGGTGGGCAGAATGAGACTCCAACTCAAAAAATAAATAAATAAATAAATAAATAAAAATGAGCTAAGCAGGCATGGTAACATGTGCCTGTAGTCCCAGCTACTCAAGAGGCAAAGGCAGAAGGATTGCCTGAGCTCAGGCAGTTGAGGCTGTGGTGAGCCATGATCATGCTGTGGTGAGCCATGATCATGTCACTGCACTCCAGCCAGGGTGACAAAGTGAGACTCTGACTCAATAAATAAATAAATAAATACATGCATACATAAATACATAATTAAATAAATAAAAATGGGCTAATGTTTTGAATAGATAGTTCTTCAAAGAAGATATGAAAATGTCCAATATGCGAAGCCAGTCAACATCATTATTCACTAGGGAAAAACTAACCAATACCAGAATGAGATACTACTTCACACCTACTAGAATGGCTTAAAATAAGACAGACAAGAATGTAGAAAAATTGAAACCCTCTTAAATTGCTGGTGGAACTGCAAATTGGTATTGTAACTTTGGGAAACTATTTGGCAGTTCTTCTAAATGTTAAACACACAATTATATGTGGCTCAGTAATTCTATTCCTAGGTAAATAGCCAAGAGCAATAAAAACACATGTCCAGCTGGGCATGGTGGCTCATATCAATAATCCCAGCACTTTGGGAGGCCGAGGTGAGAGGATTGCCTGAGCCCATGAGTACGAGAACAGCCTGGACAACTTGGCAAGACCTCATTTCTACAATAAATCAAAAAATTAGCCGGGCATAGTGACACATGACTGTAGTTCCGGCTACTTGAAAGGCTAAGGCGGAAGGATCGCCTGAGCCCAGCAGGTCAAAGCTGCGGTGGCCAGGAGTGTGCCACTGCCTTCCCAGCCTGGGTGACAGAGTGAGACACCAACTCAAAAAAAAAAAGAAAGAAAACAGATGTCCACAAAATTTGTACGTGAACGTTTATAGCAATATCATTCATAACATCCAAAAAATGGAAGCAACTCAAATATCGATCAGAGTGGATGAATGGACAACCAAATGTGGTATAATTGCACAATGCAGTATCATTCAGCAATAAAAAAGGACTGAAGTACATGCTACAACATAGCTGGACTTGAAAACAGTATGCTAATTGAAAGAGGCAAGACACAGAAGTTCACATATTGTTTGACTTCTTTATATGATATGTCCAAGATAGGTAAGTTCATCAGAAGGTAGTTTAGTGTTTGTCAGGAGCTCAGGGAAGAGGGAATTAGGTATGGCTGTTATTGGCATAGGTCATTTTTGAGCGGTGATGAAAGTGCTCTGGAATCAGATAGTGGTGACGGTAGTGTGGCTCTGTGAATATATCAAAAATAACAGAATTTTTAATAAATTGTTACTAAAAAAATAAGGGCACCTGGCATGGTGGCTCACGTCTGTAATCCTAGCACTTTGGGAGGTAGAGGCGAGAGGATTGCCTGAGCCGATGGGTTCGAGGACCAGCCTACACAACTTGGTGAGCCCTGGTCTATACAATAAATCAAAAATTAGACAGGCATAGTGGTGTATGCCTGTAGTTCCAGCTACTTGGAAGGCTGATGTGGAAGGATCACCTAAGCCTACAAGGTCGAGGCTGCAGTGGCCATGAACGTGCCACTGCACTTTAGCCTGGGCAACAGAGTGAGACTCTGACACAAAAATAAATTAATTAATAAGGTCATCATTTTTGTGTAGGAGTAATGAAACCTCCTGGGGTCAGGGCAATCTGAGCAGGAAGACTCTGAGGATATTTAATGTTAATGGAAGAAGTTTTTATTTATTTTGTTTTATTTTATTTTGAGTCGGAGTTTCACTATGTCCCCAGGCTAGAGTGCAGTGGCACACTCATGGCCACTGCAGCCTCAACTTGCTGGGCTCAGACGATCCTTCCGCCTCAGTCATTCAAGTAGCTGGAACTGTAGGCATGTCCCACCAAGCCCGGCTAATTTTTTGATTTATTGCAGAGACAAGGTCTTGCCAAGTTGCGTAGGCTGGTCTCGAACCCATGGGCTCGGGCAAACCTCTCGCCTCCACCTCCCAAAGTGCTGGAATTACAAGCATGAGCCACCATACCCAGCCAGAAGACTGTAGATGGAAACACAGGCATCAGTACTTTTTAAAGCTAGATTGCCATGTGCAGTCAAGTTTGAGAATCAGTAGAGTTCCTCCTCTGATCTTCACTTATACCTCACTACTGGCCCAACTAAAGGCGTCTGGGAGGGAGTGATAAAAAGTGAGGCAAAAGGCAGGGTGTAATAGCTCATGCCTGTAATCCCAGAACTTTGGGATGCCAAGGTGAAAGAATTGCCTGAGCCCATGGATTCAAGACCAGCCTGGGTAACTTTGTGAGACCTCATCTCTACAATAAATCAAACAATTAGCTGGGCGTGGTGGCATGTGTCTGTAGTTCCAGCTTCTTGGAAGGCTGAGGCAGAGGGATCACCTGAACCCAGCAGGTCGAGGCTGCAGTGGCCATGAGCGTGCTACTGCACTCCGGCCTGGGTGACAGAGTGAGACTCCAACTCAAAAACAAACAAAAAAAGCGA
>CAUYQG010194445.1:0-64662 GCA_963574415.1 Tarsius wallacei
CCGGCTGATTTTTTTTTGATTTGTTGTAGAGATGAGGTCTCGCTTGCCCAGGCGGGTCTCGAACCCGCGGGCTCAGGCAATCCACTCACCTCAGCCTCCCAAAGGCGCGGGATTACAGGCTGAGCCACCGAGCCCGGCTTCTATTTTCTATTAAAAGCAGACCAACTCTCCAGAAAAATCTTGCTTTATTCAGAGAACCAAATTCCAGTTTTTGCATAGTTATACATTTGGTATTAATGCTCATTTCTTAGAAAAACATCAAATTCCTTTTCTAATTTTTCCAAGTTCATCATATAAAATAACTTTCACAAGATCCATCTTCTACAAACCCTTTCAACTTTCTTAACCATTCAGTTTTACCTATCTCTTCTGTATACATTTTGAAACAACTTTTTTTTTTTTTGAGTCACAGTCTGACCCTGTCACCCAGACTGGAGTGCAGTGGCACCATCAGGGCCCACTGGAGCTTTGACCTCCGGGGCTCAGGTGATCCTTCCACCTCAGCCTCCTGAGGAACTGTGTGCACCAACACACCCAGCTACTTTTTTTTTTTTTCCTGTAGAGATGAGGTCTCACTATGCTACTTAGGCTGGTCTCAAACTCCTAGGCCAACAATCCTCCTGCCTCAGCCCCCCAAAATGCTGGGATTATAGGTGTGAGCCACCATGCCTGGCCTTGAGACAAACTTTAAACCACCTGTAAACTAGACAAAATTCATCGTTTTCCCAATGATAACAAAAACCCAATGTTCATATCATCTAGATTCATTTAGCAAAAACATGTCTTACTTTCCTCATTGAGGAGTTATGTCTTATTTTAATTGCCACATATTAGAATTTCTCAACTCTTAGCATAAATCTTAATTTCCAATGAAAACCTAGGAAGCAAGTACTATTGAACTTTCTTCATAGTAGCATTTTGTAGATAAGCACCATTTCATAGTTTTTAGAAATATGTTTCCTCATAATACAACCCTTTTCATGTTTAACAGACCCAAATGCGCTTGATTTCTCTGTACTGAAAAAACAAACAAGATATGCCACTAGCAGAATTTATTTCTTATCAAACATTAAACTGAGACCAGCACTATGTATATACTAGATAATTGGCAACAAAAATGGCTGACACAAGAAATTCAAGTTAGCCATTCAACTGTCTTCAGATACTAGTAAGTGAACAATCCTCTTTTTCTTCTTATAACTTAACGCAATTACTGATTTTCTGTATTTTTTTACACTGTGTGTATATGTGCATCGGTTTCTTATATGACACTGCATTAAGTTAGAAACTATACCTTCATTATAGAAATACATTGCCTTATATTCCTGTCCCTAGTAGAATGTGTTACACACAGTAGATGATCAAATATCTGTTGAGTAAATGAATATGGGCATGTATTATCAGCCTCAGCCAGCTTATCAATGTATTACTCGGCATTTTTCAAAAAGATAAGACACATTCCACACTCTCAATAAAAGAAGAACAGCTCATTTATCTTTAGAACAATTTCTATTAGCCTACCCTAATCGTTGAAGGTGATTGGGAAGTCTTCCACTAGTCAGAATCGCATTTATCCCATTTTAAACTTTCCTCCTCCAAAACACTACAAGAACAGAATGGTTGACGAGCAAGTTTCAGTTTTGTAACTTACTTAAAAATGAGTCATGCATTTCATAAATACCGCTTAATCCAACATAACACAACTTGAAGACCTCGCTCCTGAAACTCAATGACAGATTTCCATTCTATTTACATTGACCTAATTTACTCATTCTTAACACTGATGCTTAAATTGCTCATGAAACAAGGGTAGCCATTGAAGTTCAGGAAATATTACAACAGAATATATCACTGTTATATTGATTACCAATATGTAAAAAAGGCAAGGCTATCTGAATTCTGCTTATCTGCCTAAAGAGGGATCCTTCAAAGGGACACAAGTCCTCTGAAGATTAACTCTTATCATAGGAGGAAAGATTTCACCACCCCCAGATAGATCTTGTTACAATCATCTACATTTTTTTTTTTTTTTTTTTTTGAGTTGGAGTCACACTCTGTCACCCAGGCTGGAGGGCAATGGCACACTCTCAGCCACCACAGCCTCAACCTGCTGGGCTCAGGTGATCCTTCTGCCTCAGTCTTCCAAATAGCTGGAACTACAGGTGCATGCCACCCTGCCCGGCTAATTTTTTTTTTTTTTTTTAATCATAGAGATGAGGTCTCGCCAAGTTGCCCAGGCTGGTCTCGAACTGGCGGGCTCAGGCAATCTTCTCACCTCGGCCTCCCAAACTTCTGGGATTATAGGCATAAGCCACCTCACCCGGCCAATCATCTACTATTCTAAAGGCCTATTTGTAATTCTCAAAACCATTCAGAGGGGGTAGGAATGATTTTTTTTTTTAACACCTTTGCCATTTTACCTATGTCAGCAATGGAGTTGGTCAAGGGATTCATGGTCTTTTCTGATTGACATGCATAATTGTTACCCTAGGTTACTCATTATAATCAGATTTCAGACCTAAATGCCATTATCAGCAGAGACAATGAAAGGTGTAAGTAGGCATCCTAGTTAAGACGAAATAGTCAGAGGCAAGGCTTATTATATAGACCCCATCTTCTTGCCTTCTCCTTTAGAAAGTCTCTAGTGATGTCGTTCTTCCATTCTTCCCAGTGCAGAGAGGGCATCTCCATCAAAGAAGACTTCCTCCACAGACGTGCATTTCCTTCACTAAAGATAGTCTCAAAATAACCAAAAAGAAGCAGCTTCCCAGCCCAATCTGTGTTCTTTTAACTAAATGACTGTGCTCCAGGAAGAGTCTATTAACAAATAAGGCAGACAAAGCACTTTCCATACAAGACTAGGGTGCTTTTCACTATTCTTCTGAGCTCAAGATTTTAACTTATAGAAGCAGACCCTATTGATCTAAGGGCTCACCTTCCATAAAAACCTTTGTATCCCACTTTTTTGTCTTTTAAAAGACTCTGCCTGCTAATAAAGAAGAAATGAATTTCATTGTCTGTGGATTTTTAAAACTTATTTTCTAATGTACCCCATACATGAATAATATTACCCAAATTAAAACTTTCTCACTGGGGCCACTATAATTCCAAGTTACCTTTGAGAAGAGGGAGAAGGAAAAGAAGAAGGACAAGGAGGAGAAAGAAAGAGAAAGAAGAAGAATAGTTCTGGGAAATCTCTACATGAAATTGTCTGGAGTTCCAAACGTAGAAGTTCCAGACCCTGGACCCAGTCCAGTTTGTCCGATCCAAGCCAGCCACCACAGACCTCAAAAAAGGACACAGACCCTCTAACAGCACACACAAACTCTGGATGGAGTTTCAGAAGGTGGAGTTCTAAACTCCCTGGACCCAGATGAACTTAGGTTTTTCTGTCTTCCAGTAACTTTACCTACTGAGCCCAGTTAAGGTTTCGTTTTGACTTCTGAACCCAGTCCAGATAAAACATTTGCTCAAAATCAGATAGTTTAAAGCACAGATCTGTGGAGTTTCAGAATCTGAGCGGGGAACTTCCCCGTGCTCGCCAGATGCAGCAAGAAAACAGTGAGAACAATGGGCTCACTGGTACCTAGACCTGGTTACCTGATGCATCTGGGGGCCTCTGGAGCTCTGCCTTACATCTTGCCAACTATGCCAAATATGTTACAAGGAAAAACCTTCGATGAGTTTAAACTTTAACAGAATTTGAGTAAAGAGAAACAAAGGTGAGAGCGCCACAGCGACAGGAATTCAAAAATCAGGTGACCCTCAACCAGAGCAGGTTCACAGAACTCCAACCAATTACCTGATCTGACAGCATTTATAGGAAATGGAAGTTCAGTGCAGACAACTTAATTGGTTACAGCTTAATTGATTAATTGGTTACAGAGCCTCTTGTAATTAACTAAAACACAGTCACTGAAGTTAAACTCCATATTGGTTTGGTCTGAAGCTTAGTGCAAGAGTCCAAATCAATGGCCTCTCACAAATTTTATTCAACAACCCAAATGGTGAGTTGGGTATAATTAGGCTTGTAAATACTTCTTCCAGTGCTACAGTGAAATTGAAAGATCGGTTATGATTCCAACTTTAGGTAGCTTTGCTATTCTTGGTCTGCTCATAAAAGGCTGAAGGTGCTGCCTTATTTTTGAATCAGTTCCTAAGATAGTAATATTTTAAAAGAACTGTCCACGAATATGAAGGGAACAACTTGCTTCAAACCAGCTGTGAGAAATTGGATGTAAGAATAGAAAAGTAGACCAATCATTTGATGTTTTTCTTCTTTCTTAGGAAAGAAACCTGTAAAGCAGTCCTGCAAACAGAGATCAACACAATTAGGAAGAGGAAAGGATGGGAAAAAAGAAAAAGAAAAAGAAAAAGATGCAGAAGATAAAGTGAAGACAAGAAAAACCTGAAAACAAAATAATCTATTTTTTTGCCATTCAAAGTGTGGTCCTTGGATGAGCAACACTGGCATCACCTTAGAGTTGATTTGAAATGCAGAATCTCAAGAACTAGACCCAATCTGCTGTACGGATAACGTTGGTGCGCTCGACAGATGCTTTTCACCTGCTAGTGTCTCCATTCCCTAACTGCCCTTGGTGTTGGTTAGTAATAACAACCCACAGTGTCCCTCAGCCAAATGGGAGCTTCCTCATCTGGAAAGCTATCCAATCCCCACACCATCACCCCACTCAACAAACTCAGTGAGGAACGGAAGACGGGTTCTTCATCTCAGAATGAGACGCTTTATTAGAATTTATGTTCTGAAGATTCCTCATGGGTTCAGAGTGAACTGTTGAGATCACATTCACAAATAGCTTTTATGCCTGCTCACTCTCTCAGGCTTCCCTCACTCCTTATTTCCCAAGAATATCCTCCACTATAGTAAATCACTTAGACAATACACTCTATTTCAGGCTCTGCTTTTAAGGAACTCAACTTAAGTCAGTTTGTGCTAGAAGTCCAAGGTTTGACATTTAAGCTCACAAACTCATCCTGGAAAAACTGCTAGAGTCCTCATTGCTGAATATCACTACCATCACCTTTGAAGTACTTCCCTTGGGAAGTTATGCACCAATATCAGTGCCTAGTTCCCTGTCAGAGCAATTTTGGAACTCTTTTTCTGGAATGGTCATCAGAACTGTTGTATTACACTTGATGTCCTGAATGTCATCAAAATGTCTTCCTTTCAATGTTCCTTTACCTTTGGGTAAAGAAAAATGTCATTGGGAGCAAAATCAGGTGAATAGGGAGGGTATTCCAAGACAGTTATCTGTTTACTGCCTAAAAACTCCCTCAGAGACAGTGCTGTGCAAGCTGGTGCATTGACATGATGTAAAAGCTCTTTCAGGACCATTTTTGCACACATCTTTTCATGCCAAGATTTTCAGTTAAGATTTTTCTGTTTCTCTATCGATGTTTATTTGGTCTGCTATGCTTCTCACAGTCAGCTGATTATTTTGATGAACAATTTGACAAATTTTTGCAATGTTTTTGTCGGTTCTATTTGTTATTGGCCATCCTGACCTCTCTTCATCAGTGATGCCTTCTCTCCCTTCAGAAACACACTTAAAACATTTGTACACTGCCGTTTTCTTCATGGCATTATCCCCATAAACTTGGACTAACATGTCCCTGATTTCACTTCCACTCTTGCCAAATTTAACAAGAAATTTAATGTCTGCTCATTGCTCTAATTCAAACTCTGACATTCTCATGACGACAGCTCTGATGGCCATTCAGGAAGAGTTCCAAAATGGCTTTAACGGGTGGACTAGGCACTGGCACCAGTGCATAGCTTCCCAAGGGAGTACTTTGAAGTTGACCATAGTGATACTCAGAGATGAGGTATGTAGCACTTTTTCGAGGATGAGTTTGCAAACTTAATTATCAGACCTCGTAAACCAAAGATGCCAACTCTAAGGATAAAATTGTATTGGATCAGTTTTCCCAGTTGGCATACTGATAGGTGTTGTATTGATAGTATCCAGGATGTTGTAGCATGCAGCCACTAAGACTTCACATGAGTACAATGGAATGGGATGCAGGCAGAGGAAATGTACTAAGTGGTGCAGTTTCTTAGGCTTTGGAGAGATATGAGAAATAGCAACTTACAAAGACTGTAAAATTGAGTGGTGGGTCCTAAGTACAATTGATTTTTAAATAAATTAAATGATAGACTCAGACCTCTTAATAATTTACAGCAAGGTGTATGAGCGTCAGAGACCTTCTTGGCAGCATTTGAAGCCTCCTTGGCAACATTTATTTATTTTTTACTTTTTTATTTTTTGAGTTGGAGTCTCACTCTGTCACCCAGGCTGGAGTGCAGTGGCACACTCATGGACACCACAGCCTCAATCTGCTGGGCTCAGGCGATTCTTCTGCCTCAGCCTTCCAAGTAACTGGAACCGCAAGCATGCACCACCACACCCGGCTAATTGTTTTATTTATTGTGGAGATGAGGTCTCGCCAAGTTGCCTAGGCTGGTCTCAAACCCCTGGGCTCAGGCAATCCTCTCCTCCAGCCTCCCACAGTGTTGGGATTATAGGCATGAGTCATCATGCCCAGCTCTTGGCAGCATCCAAAAAAGAATGCTTCATCAACAAGGGTACTTGCCTAACCCTGAATTGTATCCCACATCTTTAAAATAAAAAATGTAAAAGTAAAAGACAAAAATGACTTGCATCTCCTGAAGACAGAGGGCAGAAACTGCTGAAGATTAGGGATGGGACGCAAATATAACACTGCCAGAACTTCAGATAGTTTTTGGCCTAGGTAAATCTCCTATGGAAAACAGGGCCCCAAGAAAACAAGTGGGCCCCTGATATCTGAGGTGGTGTTATGGGGGTAAATAAATTTTTGAGCCTTATTTTCCCCAATTTCCACCTGCCAGGCCAGCAGAAGTGGCCCACTGCTTTTAGGAAGAGAGATCATCTCTACCTTGTTTAAGACCACTTTGAGGCCTCAAATGAGACAGGTGTCAAACAAAACAGTGAATGACCTCCTCACAATCTGATGTTTCCTCACATCCTGGGCACTAGGCCCTTAATTATAGTTAAATGTCAGCAATAAACAGTTCAGAGAAGTGCTAGATCTATTAAGGAATAAAAAGATTATACACCAAAGTTGCTAATGGATCAGAAAAGCATCATTGGCAGGCACCAGGAGAATAAGTCTGGGAGTGAATCCTGAGGGTGCTGGATCAAGAAGAATGAAACATAATGACAGATAAAGGAGAGTTTACAACATGAGGAAACTGTCTGGAGTTACAAGACTTAACTCCCTAGCAAGAGTGGTAGGCGATGGTTCTAGAGCACTCTGAGATGACTCTTGGAAGCATGGCAAAAGCAACAGCAGACATTAGATCACATACAGATGGCAGAAGCACCATGGACAATTGTGAGAAAGAGCTCAAAAGACTTAGAGAACTGGACATGCTAGAATGGGTCTATTACAAAGTTGGCTCTTGAACATGATTTTCTTTCCCCTCTGCTACCTCTGAGACCGTAAGACCAACACCTCCTTTTCTTCCTTCTCCTCAAGACTATTCAGTGGGAAAATGATGAGAATGAAGAGACCTTTATGATGATCCACTTCCACTTAGTGAAGAGTAAATACATTTTCTCTTCCTTATGATTTTCTCAATATTTTTTCTAGTTTACTTCGCAGTAGAATGTAGTATATAGTACACAAGACATACAAATGATATATTAACTGTTTATGTTACCAGTAAGGCTTCTGGTCAACAGCAGGCTATTAGTTGTTAAGGTTTTGGGGAATCAAAAGTTTATGCACAGATTTTTGACTGCACAGGAAGGCTGGTGCTCCTAACCACCATGTTGTTCAAATATCAACTATATAGGAATGGAAAACCCAACAGCTGGTCATTTTCCTCAAGAGGGCCTTAAGAGTATACATCAGCATTACCACAGAGCCCAGTAGTGCCTGTCCTCTGTGGGCTGAACTTCTAGTAGAAGAGATGCTACTATAGAAATGAGTTCCCTAGAAGCAATGGAGATAATAGGATCTTAAAGAGTTTGGTTAGCAAAATCAGAATGGCCGCCAGGAAGGTCTGACTTGTAATAATCTATAGCGATGGCTTGTAGTACATAGTGTTCCTAGAGACAAGACAAATGGTCAGCCAAGAAGATTCAAAATAAATCAAGAATAAATGGACAGAGGACAGAGATTTCCCTTCTCAGTGGGAAGTCATATAAACTTTTGCCCAGTTTCCAGACAGGAGCCAGCCCCCACATGCAGAACCCATTGACCGAAGGAGTGACCAGATCCAGATGATGAAGATCCAATGAAGAGGTATAGTGATGCCTGCCTGTAATCCCAGTTACCTGGGAGGCTGAGGTAGGAGGACCCCTTGATCCCAGGAATTTGAATCTGCCCTGGGCAACATAATAAGACTCCATCTAAAAAAAATTCCAATGGCACATATAGGCTTTCCTCTCTTCATGGGACCTACAGCCATTTACTTGTATAATGGCACACTTGGAAAAGAAGAATACTCAGGTCTCTCAAGGCCTATTGGATACAGGATCCAAGTTTAATCTGATACCAGGAAATCCAAAGTGCCATTTTGCCTCCTTCCCTATTAGAGCATGAGTGTAAAGGCTTCAGATAATAAATAGAGTTCTGGCCCAGATGTAACCCACAGCAGGACTACTGGGTCTATGGACCTACTTGGTTGTCATTCCTCTGGTTCCTAAACGTATAATTCAAATGGATCTATTTAGCAATTGGCAGAAACCTCACATAGGTGTTTCTTGACCTAAAAGTAGGAGTGGTTGTGGTAGGGAAGCCAAATAGGAGCCCCTGAAACTGTCCTCATCCTCCCCAGCAATTAGAGTAAGTAAAAACGGTATCACATTACAGCAGAAGAATAAGACTAGTGCTACACATAAAGACGTAAGACATGCAGAACTGAAATTCTCCACCATATTCTTTTTTCATTCACCAGTCTTGCCCTTCAAAAAAACTGGTTGACTTTACTGTACTAAATGTGGTTATCTTTATTAGGGAAGTCCAATAGAAGCCTCAAATACATAGCACGTAGACATTGAACTGGCTAACCATGCCATACTCACAAAAAAGATCAGAGCAGTTTACATTCACATGGGATATGCATTTATTGTCATATTCCAAGATTATACTAATCCTCATACTCTCTGTATAAAATAGATTGAAGGAACTAGGTCTGTCTGGACAATTTTTTGGAAATTATAAATTAAACCTGATGATCAAAAAGTGGCATGTAATGTGGATGCCTTGGAAATGTACATGTAATTCAGAGAGTAGGAAAAAACCTCACATTTCCGACCACAAAGAATGAAACCCAACCTTTAGTGGTCTTCTTGGGGCTTGTAGGCTATATATTCTGCATTTGGGAATACTAAAACTGCCCATTCTCCATGTTGGGTTAAAAGCTGTTAGCTTTGAGTGAAGCTCAGAAAAAGAAGGCACTTGCATGGTTCATCTTGTGATTCTAGAAGTGCTGGCATTTGATCTCGGTGACTCAGCAGAGTCCATGATACCAGAGGTATCAGTGGTAGAGAAAAATGCTGCAAAAAGCCTTTGGCAAGATCCAGTAAAATGGTCATCACAACAGAAACTCCTACGATTTGAAAGCAAAGCCATGATAAAGCAGCAAAGAGCTACACACTACTCTAAAAACAGGTCCTGGAATACTACTCAGTCCTTGTAGAAGCTAAGCATCTAACTTTGGGAATTAAGTGACTACATGGTCAGAACTACTTCAATTAGATAGTCATAAATTAGATAGTTTAACATCTACCAAATCATAACATCAAGTGGTTCTAGCAGAAGTCTGTAATAAAAATGGATGTGGTACATCCAGAATCAGGCTCAAGCTTGTCTGCAAGACACAAATAAGGTACATGAACAGCCTGCTTAAAACTCATGCTTCTCTTGTGGCTTATTCTTAGCTCATGCTTCAACTGTATGGGCATTTTCTATGGCTACTGAATAGAAGGGTAAATATACCAAGCTTAGTTCACCAATGGGTCAGTTTAGTAAGTGGATGCAAGCATTAAAAAAAGGACAGCAGCTGTACCATGTCTCTACCAGGGGCAGTCCTAGAAGACAGCATTGAGAGGAAATATTTTTTGTTGGGCAGAGCTTCAGACACCACATGGAGTGATACAGATGGAGAGTAGATCAAGGCAAGAGCAAACCTAGATTCATGAACAAAGATCAATTATCTGGTAGGTTAGTAGCTTGGGAAGAATAAAATTAGATGACTGGGGACAAGGAGGTTTGGGGAAGTTGCAGGTGGGTGGATTTTTGAAAGTAAGCACAAAGGATGAGGAACTTTGTAAGCCATGTTAATGCCAACAGAGAGCATCTACTGCATAAGAACCTAGTGGACCAAATGGCTCAGCCAGTAGATGTCTTCTAACCTTTGCCTGTCCACCATGATGCTTGCACAATAGGCTCATAAAGGAAGCTGCCATGGTGGCAGAGTTAGAGCTTGTTCATGAGCTAGATTTGAGAGCTTCTACCTATCTTGAATATTCCACCTGCCAGCAAAAAAAAAACAGTACCGAAACCTCAGAAGAGTACCACTCCTCAAGGAAACAAAGCAGCCACTTGTAGCAAGTTGATGCTATTGAAATTCTTTCTCCTGGTTGTGTCAGCAATTCATCTTTGACTGGAATCAACACATACTCCAGGTATGAGTTTGTCTCTCTTGTTCACATGACTTAGGCAGCACCACTCTTCAAGGACTGACAGAGCATTCAGTCTATCAATGCTGTCTCAGACAAACATGTTTTACCTAAAAAGGTGCTTGAGACCAAGTGTAGTGACCAAACTATAGTCTGTCTCGCTAATCCTCTTTTTAATATGTTTTCCCTAAAATAACTGAACTAAATCCTAAAGAAGTTGTCTTTAGAAGACATGAACTTAATATGGGAAGTACATGAAAAGAGATGCAAGAAATTGATAGTAACGAATGCTAGCAGTTCCCTATTCAGATTACCGCTACCAGGTGTATACATGTGAATATTGGTTTATAACAACTCACTGCGGCCCTCATCTCCTGAGAACAGCCTTTGTCTGAACAGGAGCTGCCTTGACCAATAGACTCTGCCTTATCACTTCCTTGGGTAGATCTTAGCCAGTGAGTGACTAGCTGTGGGTATAGAAGGCCCTCCTTCTTGACAGGGATAAGCACTCTAGAACAATCTGTGATCAGGCATTGGTATCAGACAAGCTATGAAATCATAGGCAAATGATTTAATAATTAAATTTTAGTTTCTAGACCTATTAAAAAATTATAAAAGCAACTACCCCATAAGGCTTTTTGAAGGTTTTAATAAGCAAATTTAGATAATGTGCTTAGATGAGTAACACTCAAATAATAGTGGTGATGGTGTTCTTATTAAGGCTGAAGAGCTAATAAAAAACTTATTTTTATATTAAAAATATCCTATACTGTAGCATTCTGTAACCCAAGAGTTGAACAGGCAAACTCTACTAGGATTCTTTAGGTCTATAATTCTAGAAGAATAAGTATAAAAGTGTGTGTGTGTGTGTATTTATATGTGTGTGTCTATATATGTATTTATTATGAACTGTGTGATGTGGATATTTGCATATGTTGGGAGAGGAAACCTCTTCTATTATAAGTAGCTGCATGGGTAGCAAATAGGTGAGGGTGTGAGGACCAGCTACACAATTTGCAGGTCCCGGTGCAAATTGAAAATGCCGAGTCCCTCAATCAGTAATTATGAAGAATTTCAAGATGGTGACAGAAGAACATCAAACCAAATACAAAGCCTTTCTGAACACGAAGCTTTGGTAATTGTACACGTCCCACACTCATGAAACTGGTCCCACTTGAAGGACACACAAGATTGTGCCTTTGAGGGATGGGGTTTGACATGATGGGGATAGGACATCTCTAAATTTGGTCAACAGTACGGACATTTGGCAGACATACATGATTCCTCAAAACAGTTGCAAGGTTATGGTTAAAGATGATTACTGGCAAAGATGAATTCATCAGAAATAAATGCCTGTATCACCAAACTTTCATGAATTTAGGGAAATAATGCTTCTCAGAGATTGTATCTATTTTCCTTTTTTTATAAGTACATGCATGCACTTAAGTAGCTGCACACTTTCTGTCTACCCTTTTGATGGATGACAGCATTTTGATATTGTTTTCTTTGTTCAGTAATACCTTGTTGTCGCCTAATACTGCTTCCAGATAACAACACCTTATTAAAAAATTGTGAAAGAAAACAATCAAAGCAAGTATCAATGATGGAGTGAAATCTATCTCTCGAAATCTAAAGTTTTCTATGGGAAAAATATGCTGCTGAGAGTGTAAACAGTGTATATAGTACAATGTGTTGTCTGAGAGGGTGCATTAGAACATGACAGCTATGCAGAGTGTGGAAAGCCAGCCATGGAAGATTTTGTGGTGACAGAATACTCTGATTAAAGGTGACTGGAAGACATGAAAAAAATCAATAGTGCTTATGAACGATGGTGAGTTTCAGCAGCACACACATTAAGGAGTCAGTAAAGGAGAAGCTCAGACTTGGTAGAGAATAACGAATTAAACAAAATAGATACACCTATTTCCTTCTCAGGAGAGTTCTTCTAGGAGAAGGTTAAGAAACGCGGCAGTATTCTTTCTAAATCATTACTGCAGCCATTTATAAATATTCTAATGGTCCAATTGGGTCATATCCTAATGTCTATCTGTCCACAGAATAGAGGGTGTAGTTCCCAGTTAATACTAACTGTGAAATTGCTGCAAAATAAAATGAGCGATTGCAAAGAGAATTGATCTGTGGCCTGAGTGACAGGCAAAACAAACAAACAAACAAAACTTTATCTGCAGCCAAGGGGAACAATTAGAATGTGCCTAGCAAGAACCTACATTAAACATTTCTTCCTGCAGGCGCCTGAGCCCCAGGAGAATTCCCATCTCTCTCCTTGTCTTCCCCTGCCCAACTACCTTTCTTCCTCTTAGACACATACACACTCACACCTACTTTTATAATCTGATATTTTCCATCTAAGGGACATATATCAACGTCTAAGTGGAATTACTTATGCTTACTCTGGCTTTGACTTGCACCTGTGAATCAGTCTTATGCCAGTAAACCTAATCCAACAGTAACGACCCAAAGTTTCCAGTAATCTGACTCCTTGTGCTGAATCTCCTGCAGTTTTCTTATAAGGGCCATTTGGGTTGTATAGGGTTTGGTAAAGCAAGGTAGCTCTTGCAGGTAAAGGAGAACTAGCTCTGAGGACTTTTGTCGTTCAAAATCAGATTGCTTCATGTGTCATTTTGTTGAGGAAAGTGGCAAATGAGAGATTGAAGGCAGAGAAACTGATGCAAAAATTTGGTTAATTTGAGAGGCCTGGTATAGTAAAGAGAAAATTGGAAGGTAATAGTTAATAAATACACACAAATACATGTCATGCCTTGTGCTGGCCATTGTAGAGTAAGGCTTTAATTTTTCTGTTTTCTAGAAGAAACTGCAGCTTCTAGAGGTTAAGTAACTTGTCCAAGGCTTGCAGCTAGTAAGTGGCATATCCCTGGTTCAGTTCCAGAACTATCTTTCTTATAACATCAATGCTGCGTTAGGAGAAGTCCCATAGGGAGGGAATGTCACATATCACACACCAACGGTTCCACCAGATAATTAAGACGTGACAAAAAAGTGCAAATGGACCTGCTCTCTATAATCTTCTGCCACGGTGAGGCTGTGTTGTGGGCCTGAAGGGAAAGCAGAGATGATGGGACAGGCTTGCTCTGTGCTATGGCTACCAATGGAAAGACCCCTGTGAAGAAAAGACTATTAACAATCTCAGCTCCATTAAATTTAAAGCAGCTGCTAACAGTAGGGGCCTTTACATTGTCAATTATATGAATTTTCCTATTACCATGTCATACCAAAGAGCAATTATAGCACATTCATCAAACACTGCTTCCGCCTCTCTGGTTCTGTCCATTAATGCCACAGTGGCAGGCCTTAGAAATCCTTGAAGACAAATCTGACATGCAGACTTTAATTGTTTCAAGGATTTGTGGTCAGAAACAACACCAGGTGAGTGGTAGGGGGTCAATTACACAATTAGACAGTGATAGGCAGAGACCAGCCGAACTCGCACAATGCACCAAATATTTATATATCAGTCCACTTTACAAAGTGCTTTGACACTTACTATTTTACTTCAGATTGACATCTATCCCATTAACTGGTCATAGATGTACTTAATTATTCTGTCTCTTTTACAGTGGAAGAAAGGAAGTGGTGGCAAAGACTGAACCTGAGAGACGATTCCCATGTAGCTCGACACCCACCAAAGGAGCAGAGCAGCAGCAAATGGCCAGTCTTATCCCATTATGCCACATTCTAACAAAAGGGAATCACTGGTCCTACAAGAGAGAGGGGTGAAAAAGAGGAGAACAAGAAAAACAAGATGGAGAAAAGAGGGGGTACGCATTGAGCTGAGTTGGCATTAAGTCATTCTTCCACATGGTACGGGGCATGCCATGCTACAATCCCACAGGCACAGAGAGGTGAACTTCCAGAAAACGAGGGCACAGAAAGGAAGGACAAAAATGGTTTCTTTCTTGCGGAGTTTGACTTCAGATAAAGCCTGCCGACTTCTCAAAAGGCACTCCCCCATGGTCTCAACACAAACAGTGTTGAATTTGCAAGAGAAACATCTTCTGCACAGTTGGATGTTTTTCAGTTCCACGCGATGAAGCACTCATTCAGCACCCAGGTTCCAAGTTCTTTTTCTATATACTTGGCAGATACTGAAGTGAACATTAAAAATGTCCCACCCTTTGGAGAATTTACCGTTCCTGGAAGTGACCAAAACACTGGCAGATGATTCATTATAGCGTCTTGAATGGTAGCCGTGAGCTCAGGTTGCCATGGGAGCACAGAGGGGGAGGAGCACCTACATAAGCCTGGAAAAGTGGTCCCAGAGCTTTCTCACATGATAGGCAAGAGCTGATCGGATTTAAAAAGGAGAAAGAAAGAACAGGAAAGACTTTCCCCCAGAACAGCATAAGGTGCCAGTAGAGATTATGCTCTACCACTTTGTCAAGAACATCACGGAAGGAGATGGAAGAATAAGCCAGTGTTAGCAAACAAATGCTTCTGATCAGATCCCACGTAACTCAAGAAATAGGATGCCTTGATGTGGTGGCAGAGGAACCCACGACAGAAAAGCTAAGGTCTATAGATAGCACCAAATAAAACATATTCCGGGCCCCGTGCTCTTCACTCCAACTCCTCAAACTCTCCCTGGACCCTGCAGGTGCCTTAGTCTCCTTGCCACTACCTCAAGTTTCGGAGATACGTTGACCACTTGTCTGCTTTGACCAACATGTGAAGAAATCCAATATTCTCGTCACTCAAAGTGTTATAACTGTCAAAAGAAACTAAGAATAAAAAACCCTAAGTTAAAACAAAACTTACCCATTTCGGGATTAGAAAACCAACTCATTTTACTGCAAAACAAACTATCTCCAAAATTAATAGATAGAGAAGCATTTTATTTAACTCACAAATCTGTGAGTCAGACATTCAGAATGAGTTTGGCCAGGTGGTTGGTTTCTGATCCAAATTAGCTGGTGTGGCAGGGTCTGGAAAACCCACTTTCAAGATGGCCTCTTTATATTGAACGCTTCAGAATTCCTTGATGTGTTCTTATAGTCTCTCTCTCTGTCTCTCTCTCTCTCTCTCTCTCTCTCTCTCTCATTCTCACTCTCTCACATGGCATCTTATTCTCCAGGTTTTATTCATGTGGTTCAGGTTTCTCATAGAATGATAATCCCAAGGTAGTCTCCTTTCTGCATAGCAGCTGGCTTCCAGGAAAGTGGAGGAGAAAGTGCCAGTCTTTTTCCTAAACATCTACAACTTGAATGGCATCACTTTTGCCAAATGTTATTGGTTAAAGTAGTCACAACTCATCCCAGATTAAAGGGGAAGATAAATAGGTCCCGCCTCTCAATGGAAGGACTGTCAAAAAATTTGTGGCCATCTTTAATCTGTCATAACACAATAGAGATTTGCCCAAAATTTGGAACTTCATTAAACTGTGAAACATTCAGAGCAGTCCCCCCTTAACTTATTTCTCATCAGGATGAAATGACAAATAAAGCTTACATCGGAAGTTCTTCCTCACAAGTGGACACAATGCTTGCAACACTGCATAGGGGTCTCATAGAAAAAACAGGGAGATGGGGTGCTAACCACCAAGGAAACTGCCCACATTCATTCCTGTTTGTCCTATTTGGGACTTGTGTAGTAGATGGAATTCAGATAGTGAGATGTTATGAGATCCACACAACTCTCCTCACCTACCTGCATGTAAATCATTGCTACGACTTTGCCATTATGCTAACCTTCTTAATCGGCCAAAATGTATAGCTTTGAATTTGGATCTTTTTTCCTCTGGTAGCTTCAGCATCGCTGCCAGAAAATTCTAAGACCTGTTGTGGCAGGATGCGGCAAATGCTCAAATATATTTCTTGTATGATTGAGTGAATAAACACAGAAACACATGTAGCTGGTTCGGGATCAGCAGTTGGCCTCACCTGGGCCGATTGAATATCTCCCACTAGCCCAGCGGCAGGATGGGGGTGGTGGTAGCAGTTAGAGGTATTTCCTTTTGAAAGGCAAATTGCAACTTTAAAGGCCCAGCTCCAGGCAGGTTTTGTTTAAGAAAGGCCAAGTGGCCAGAGACTGGCCATCTCATGGAAATGCAAAAGAGTAACTAATTCACAGCCTTATCCAAATCCCCCCTTCTGAAGTTGACGGTTTACAAGCCTGCAGTTCCTGGAAACCATTTGTTCTTTGAAAAATCTAATTTTTCTGAGTACAACCTTGTAAAATTCCAAAGGAAATATGTAATCACTTAACACGACCCCCTCCCTCACTTAAACAAGGGTATAAGACCACTCTTCTCCTGTTCTGGGGTGCTCAACTTGGACGCATTAGACCCTCGGGCCTGCTGGGATGGCCAGCATAATAAAGTGCCACTTTCTATAATAGTCTCGGTGTCACAATCTCTCTATTTTTCCTGCTACACTGTCTTTACAAGGAATTCCCCATCAGAAGCTTTCTCAGTATGAGGTATAATGTGATTAGGCAGAATCAGTATTTAAAACCTTTATTTAAAAAAAAAAATGTTTTAAATATGCTGCCATCATAAGTAATTGATGGAGGTGAGACTGGAGTCCTGGCCATCTGACCATCTGTCTCCAAAGCTTATCTTTCTACTATCCGTAGTTGGCTTCCTAATGCAGTGAAAAAGAAAAAAAAAAAAGCTCAAGAGGAGGACAGGATGAAAAATGCCATTCTTGCTGAGAAAGGCTGGGAGCTGCCACTGCCTGCAAATCCTTTTCACTTGCCAAGTGGGCTTGACAGGTGAGCAGACAGGGCACCTCTAGAGAGCTGCTAATGAACACAGGGCCTGGAGAAGCGGGGAGGGATTAAAGGGGAAGCAGGCTATCATATCAATAGTTGCCTTCTGTATCTGGCTACTGCTCAGGGGCACTTAGGATGGCCCTAGGCAGAATCTCAGAGCATGAAGCTCCTCTTCTAGAATTCAAGTTTTCCTTCCCTTTACTCTGCAATTCCACAGCTTATCTGTTTCCTAACCATTGTCATCACAGCTTCTCGAACATCCAGATGTCCCCCAACCTCCTGCTGCTTCCTCCTCCACCGCTACTTTCTTACCTCAGTAGAACATGGCACAGAAGGCTAAGCATGGTGGCTGATGCTTGTAATCGCAGAACTTTGGGAAACTGAAGTGGGAGGATTGCTTGAGCCCAGGAGTTCAGGACCAGCCTGGGCAACATAGCAAGACCTCGTCTCTACAAAAAGGAAAAAAAATTACCCAGACATGGTGGCATGTGTCTGTAGTCCCAGCTACCCAGGAGGCTGAAGCAGGAGGATCACTTGAGCAAAGGAGGTTTAGGTTACAGTGAGCCATGATCGTGCCACTGCATGCTGGAAGAGTGAGATTCTGACTCAAAAAAAGGAAGGAGACGCACAGAAGAATGATCCTAATATCTGCCATTTACACTTGGGTTTAGGGTTCATTAGTGTGTCACTTCCCCTTCAGGGGGACTTGCATTTCTAGTCTATCTGCTTTTCCTCCTCAGTGGCATCTCTCAAACCAAGTAATGGAGGCAACAGGCATTTGCAACCCAATATATGCATTATTTAATCAAAACAGGATAAAATTTAAAAACTTAGAAAGAGAAGCAATAAATAATTTCATCTCATATTGCAGCGGAAACACAGAGAGGCCGTAAGACCGAGGCTATTTTAGGAAGTAGCAGATTTATTAGCACCGGCATGACTCAGCGGGCTAACGCTCCCAGGCTGAACACCCCGGGGAGGGAGGAGAGGGGTCTTATACCTTAGTTTAGGTGAAGGTGGGGGTCAGGTTGAGTGATTATACATTTTCTTTGGAATTCCCAAGGCTGTACTCGGCAAAATCAGATTTTCAAAAAAACAAATGGTCTCATCTCCAGGATATGCATAACAAGCAGGGGTTGTAAACTGATAACTTCACAAAGAGAGGATTTGGGTTGAAGTTGTAAATTTGCTTACTATTTAGCGTTTCCAGGAAAGCCCTTTTGGGCTATTTGGTTTTCTCAAGCAAAACCCGTCAGGCAGGTTTTCGGAGCTTGCTGATTGATCTCCAAAAGGAATAATTTTAACTGTTATCAGCCCCTCTCTATCACAATATTAGTTAGTAAACAGTTTCTGAGAGCAAGTAAACTTTTAGCATGTCTTTACAATTGCAATTAATTACTTACTAATTCATTACAATGGCAATTAATTAGGAAGAATCTCTCCACGCACTGTGGATTAACTTTCTAGGTAAGAATATTATGAAAAATCAAATAAATGATGCTTTATGCATTCAATTTATCTTACATAAAATGTGAATAAGAGCCGAGCTCGGTGGCTCAGCCTGTAATCCTGCGCCTTGGGAGGATGAGGTGAGTGGATTGCCTGAGCCTGTGGGTTCGAGACCCGCCTGGGCAACTTGGCGAGACCTCGTCTCTACAACAAATCAAAAAAAATTAGCCGGGCGTGGTAGCGTGTGCCTGTAGTTCCAGCTACTCAGAAGGCTGAGGCAGAAGGATCACCGGAGCCCAGCAGGTCGAGGCTGCGGTGGCCGGGAGCGGCCACTGCACTCCAGTCTGGGTGACCGAGTGAGACTCCAACTCAAAAAAAAAAAATGTGAATAAGAGTTAAGCTAGAACTAGGACCAAGGTCATCTGATTACAAATCTCTTGGTCTTTCTACTCTCCTCACAGATTTTCCTATTGCTTTATTTCTCAACAGCCTCTACGATAACAAAATGAACTTTTCCAGATCTTTTTATGGCTTAACAAGAACTTACATATGCATGCTCTCATGGTCATAAAGTAATGGGATTGGTTATGAGATTCTACTTTGTTCCATGTTTTCGTGGGCTTAAAGTAATGGGGATCGGCTAAAGGATTCCACTTTGTTCCAATAAGGTTGAACCAGGTTAAGTTGCAATAAAGAAAACTTCAAGATCTTAGTGGTAATAAACAAAAACTTTTGTCACACACATATGATTCCAAAGTGGGTCAACAGACAAGCTCTCATCTTCACAATCCTTTGGGAATACAGACTGAGATTGCTATATCTTTTTTTTTTTTTTTAGTTGGAATCTCACTCTGTCACCCAGACTGGAGTGCAGTGGCATGCTCACGGCCACTGCAGCCTCGACCTGCTGGGCTCAGGGAATCCTTTCGCCTTAGCCTTCCAAGCAGCAGGAACTACAGGTGCGTGCTACCACACCCGGCTATTGATTGCTATATCTTACCCACACCTTCGTGGGCTCTACAGCAATTAAAAAGAAGATGCTGAACTGCATGTTGGCTTTTAAACCTCCTGGGCAGAAGTGACACATGTCTCCTCCACTCACATTTTACTCACCAAAGCAAGCTGCATGGCTATTCCTAATATCCCATCATGTGTCTTAAAGGAGAAGAAATTGAATATTTGCGAACAAAAATTATTACCACATACACAAAATAGAAATAAGCATGAGGGAAGGTTATCTTAAACATTAGATAACTCAGTAACTCAGTTATAATTCATTTAAAAGCTGGCTGTAGTCTATGAGTAGACACCAACAAAAATAAATGAAAACCTAGGAGTAAGCATGGTTGACAAGAATAATAAAATCAGTAATAAAAAACGCTTTCAAATAATTCTCAAATTAGTCACAAGGGTAACTGATAGCTAAGCATACGTAAATATTTTATAAACCACTCATTCCTGATTCTTAGATTAAAACAGTACTATAATTAAAACCAACAACCAAGAATACTAAACTGTTATTCGAAACTTCTAAATTATCTCAAAAGAAAAGTTATTCTAACTGATCAAATTGGTAAGGGAGATGGATGGAGAAAATTATTACGAAAATTTGGTTGAAACATCACTGTATTGGAGTTCATTTGTCCTAGGATATTGAAATTTACATTGTTTAACTCTTTATGATTTACACGGAAATTTTGCACATATCATTGCCTAAAACTCACATAACAATCAAGCAAAGCAGGTCATCCTTACCCTCATCTCCATTTCACAGATTAGAGAACTAAGGGCTTGTGGTTTTATATGGTTTGCCTGAGGTCACTCTTATGAAAAGAGCCAAGTTTTGAACCTATTTTTGTTCCTTTGCCACATACTCAAGGGTGGGTTGAAATGTGACAATAACATCACGAATATCAAATTCTGAAAGGTGGAATTCTCCAGCCTTTCATTTCTTAAGCTGTGTTCCATAAAATAACATATTCTTGGAATTAAAGAGAAAATAAAAGTAGATTTGGGACTCTGGGTTGAATAAAATAAAATTCCCTATGAGACTTTGCAGAAACGTTAATGTGCTATTAAGCATGTGAGTTTCAATGAGTGAGGAACTACAAGGCAGAATAATGACCTCTCCCCTTAAATAATATACAGTCTTTGTCCCAAAACCTGTGATATGTTACTTTATGTGGCAATAAGAGGCGTAAAGATGCAAACTAAGATCTTGGGATGGAGAGGTTATCAGGTGCCTGTATTATCCAAATGAGCCTAATGTAATCCAGGAGTCCCTTTAAGAAAGAGACAGGATTGTCAGGGTCAGAGGAGATGTGATGATAAGACAATGGAAACAGAGGTAATAAGCCAAGGAACGTGGACAGACTCTAGAAGCCAGAAGAGATAACTACTCTATGTCTTCTAGAAGAAGCAAAGCCCTGCCACACCTTTACCTTAGCCCAGTGAGACGTATTTTGGACTTCTGACATCCAGAATTATAAGAGAATAAATTTGTGTTATTTTATGCCACTAAATTTGTAGTGATTTGTTATAGTAGCTTAGGAAACGAATACAGAGGGACAGTAAGTCTTTGCTCTTAAACGTATTGGCAATTGAACCTTTTATTTCCTCAAATGCCTACCTCAAGGAATACAGTTTGGGGGACACTAGTATAACCCAATTTCTCGGAAATATGGATAATTGTACATTGTTGATGTTAAGAAAAGAGTGTTTCTTCAGGGTCAGAAAAAATCATAGTGAATAGAGGAGAGAACAGAATTCGGCAACTGGAATTTGGTGAAATAACTCATTTCATCATCCCTCAATTTTAGTACCAAAGGTTTTATTCCTAAACATTAAATGCTACTGCCTTTCTCAGCAGCCTGGAGTGAAAAAGTGGCCCTCCCTCCCTGGTCTCCCTTCTCTTCAACACAGATACTGTTCTTCTATGCCGCAGGCAAAAACAATTTGAAACAGGTGACGGCAGAGCCTCTCTTTTTAATGCCCCTTGCCTCGGGCACAAGACTGGATCCTTCTAGACACTGGAAATGTTATGAGTGGACATTCGCCCCTTCTTTCCCTGGCAAAGCCAAAACACACACTTCAGTTAGCTCTCAGAAATGCTGATGAGGATCAGAGGCCTGACAGGCAGCTTCTGAAAGCCTGCTACTGAAAGGGACCTTCCATGCAGTGCTTTTTTACCTGCATCTTACTTGGAGCAGCTTCACAGGAGAGGAGAGAAGAGGGAGGGCAGGGAAGTCTCTCCAACCTTCACTCCTGCCCCCTCCTCCTATCAGAGAGGAGAGACAGGGGTGGGGAAAGTCCATTGTGCTAACACAATAGGCTTAATGCTGGTTGGTCAGAATCCAGCAGAACCACAAAATTGTAAGCCTTCCCAGAGTGCAGCCTTTCAGGATCATAAAGAAGTATAAATTATCACTAAAATAGTGCAAAACTGGGCCCCTGGCCTTCAAAGTTCTCTGCAAATCATTTTTACCTCTTACCCCAGGAGAACCACTCATGATGCATTAGGTTTGGAGAAAGTAGGAAAAAAAATCCTGGTGAGCACAGCTCTGGTTATGTCACTATCATTGAGGAGGCCAACGTGATTGAGTTGTTTTGCCAGGGCAGTAGCGTCGATCCCCTGAAGGCAATTGCAATACTCCAGAAGATAGAAAATGAAGGCCTGCACAATAACCTAGAATGATTGTTAATGTGAGTTCCAAAGACATTAAATATGCTGTATTCCAGCCTGTCGGAGGGCCATTGTTTACTCGATTTTCACAGCCTGCCCTATTTCAGTCTGATCAACATTTGTTCGTTGGGATTGTGGCCAATATCCTATGGGCTGGAAACAAGCGACTATGAAACAAGCAAGCTGCTGGCAGACTGCTACATTTTTCTTTATCTGGTTGGAGGGCCCAAGTGATATACAGATGTCTTCCAAATGAGGTCTGCTTCTTTATACAGAAGGAAGGCTATGACCATAGGCTATTATTTGATACTTTCAGCTGTCAAAACACTTTTGATAACTGAAAGTATTCACCGTGCTACTGGGTTGATCTTTAAGAAATACCAAGTACAAACACCACTCATCGCTATTATTTTTTCAATGATTCATTCATCACATACTTGAGAATCTTCTATGTGCAAGGGTACTGAGAACTGAGATGACTAACTCCTTATCTTTAAGAAGCTCATGGTGTTTTGCATGGATAAGAATGCATGCAAATATAAGGGCTAGAGTTAGAACACAAAGAGAAGAGTGATCCTGCTGTTTAGGAGTTGGGCAAAGACATCACATTGCAAGAGGCACTTGTACTATGTCTTAAGAATATAATTCAAAATTCAGAGGTAGTAGCTTTCCAGAGCTGGCAGAGGTGCAGAGGAGGGAAATAGCAGAGCCCACGTGGGGCAGTCCAAATGATTCTGAGTGGCTGAGCTGGGGGGTGACACAGGGAGTATCTAAAAGCAGGCTGAGGAGAGAGGCAGAAGTCATGTTAGGGAGGGCCTTCCATACATGAAGGCATTTCAGCTTTATGCCACATCAAAGAGAATTAACAGGCTTACTCAGCACCGCTTAAGATCAACAGCCTAAGCTGAAACTGAAATAACTTGTGTTTTCTTTGTTTACTCAGTTTTTTTCACTTCTTATATCCATCAGGTCTAGGTATTTCAACTCCAAAACTTTCAAACAAAAGGAATTATTTTTCAAATAAAGAGAATTTAACATGGGTATTGCTTATATATGTGACTGAGAAGTTAAGAAACCAAATCAGGAGAGTGAGACAATCCAAAAATTAGCACCTGTTTCAAAGATGGCACCAGATAGAGTGAGGAAAGATGAAATACACTCTCTTCTTCCTTTTGTTCTGTTTTTTTTTTTTTCCTAGTACTTCGCATAAGTCAAGCATATCCAGGAGTTAGTAGGCAAGGGAATATGGGAAATGTATTCATTTATGACACAGCTCAGAGTTGGAGGAGTACAGAGAGTAAATATGACTGAAAACATCAGCTGACCTACACAGTCCACCCCTTTTTTGCTATTTAGTATTCATTGTATTCTTCTGCCCATATTTAACTCCTATCCCATAGCAATTTTATTTTCCCACAACAGTCTATGATACATAGAACACACAAAATAGCTATGCTGCATAAAATGAACCTGTGCTCAACTTCTTCCAGTATGAGAAGATGTAAGGGCCCATCAATCATCATGTCCACATGAAAGTTGAGTATTTCTATCTGACATGCAGTCTTCCCCTTTTAGTTACCACTAGTCCAGCAACTTCTTTCCTCTTTGCACAGTTATTCTTATAAATAATTCTAAGGTCCTTTATAGAAAGACTTAGAGCATAATTTGCAGTATACACTTGTGGCAATATTCCAGAGTCCTTCTTCAGGGGAACCTAGCCTGCTCCTTAGGATCTGAATCTATAAACTGGCTCATGTCTGGGAAGGAAAGAGGCTGTGACTGCCTGTTGCACTTATTCAAGACAGTTTTCTGGTCACTATTCCCAGAGTTTTCTGGTTATGTAGATCAAGTGATTCTTTGTTGAGCCGTCCTTTTATTTAATTCCTAGAAAAACTATAATCAATTAGCTATCATCATAGATCCCTGTAGGTAAAAACATCTTCATTATCACTCAAACTTCCATGCTTATTATAATTATGGTCATCTTGTCTCTGTCAGTAAAGTGCTACTACTCTCTGATCCCTGACTGTCCAAGATCTCAACTTCCTGTTGAAGTAAACTCATTTCTAAGTCATCAAATCTTACAGTTACCTATAGCCTATAGAAGAAAGTCACAATAGATATTTAATGACGTTGGGGTTCTCCTCATTTATGTATTTATTAATGGTTTTGTGAAAAAGTCCTCTGAGTTCTCCTGCAATAATAATCAGGAAAAGAGTATGTAGGTTGACTATAATAAAATAATTTCAATGTTCTTATCTTGTTACGCCTTTCAGTCCTTTTTCAGCATTATTCCTGAGAAGTTTTGGCATGTTATCCTCATTTCATATAGGCTATTATCAGTTCCATGTTTCAGTTAACCAATCAAGGAAAGTTTCAGCACACATTTCATCTGATTGAGCTAACAAATTTAATTCAGAATCTCAAGTAAATACATGTACATCAATAAATGCTGACCAATCCTATATCCAAAATGTCTACATTATAGACTGCCCTTCTTATTCTTCCTAATATAGATTCTGTCTCCACATGTTTCCCAGAAGATTTTTAATACAAATTAGCAAATATTTGCAATTCTTTTAGTTTATAGGTTATTTACTCCTGGATCAGATATTATAGTTCTCTACCTGTGTATGCTGACTTCTGACTCTAGTTGTGAATCTGGAAGCAAGCAGACATGCTTCTGATGAGTCTTGAAGAAAACAGACAGACATCTCCTATAAAGACAATTTTAGATAAGAAAAAATTATAGGCTTTTTAAAGAAAGGAGATGAGCCTCATTGAACACAGTTGTATTTGCTGGTAATAGAAACTTGAGGATATATTGTGTTCAGGGTTCTCAAATTCAACTGCATCTGCTCAAATATCCCCCATCCCAACTCTCAGTTTCACTCTTTAAAATTAATGGCTTAGTACTAACAAAATAAATTGGTGAGTCTGTGTTTTTAACTTGCATAATAACTGTATACCACACATGGTTCTGATCTTTAACTGTAATTTCCCTCTTCATAAAAAAAAATAAAACTTATAAGTACTAAAGCAGCTCTCTGATTCTCTGGCTGTCCCTTGAGCTAAGAGTTTCAAGCTGTAGGCTTATCATTTTCTTTCTGTAAGCAGTCATGAACAATTAGAAGCAGCCATCCCATTTTTGCAGTCAAACGTAACAGCTCCTTGTTTTCCCAAAGCTGTGTTTTCAATTGGCACATCATCCCAAACAAACCAGGTAATAATTTAAATCACTGTGATGTCATTTGATGAGACAGATTAATTATAGTATCCCATTTTTCCACCTGAAAGAAATTCTTCACTGTGTTCAAGCTAAAAGAAGCAAACAATCTAAGTTCAGAATTCCTTCTTGAAGATCTATTTCCTAGGACTAATCCTAATATAAAATAATTATCGGTCAAGGTCCAGCCATGAAAATATAAATCAGTTTAAGTTTTCAATAAAGAAAATTTAATACAGGCAAATGGCAACAGAAATGTTTGTAGAGTTAAAAAAAAACCAAAAAATGTTAAACAGGAGACCAAGAAGCAATCAACAGATTAGTAACAGGAGGAAAACCAGTATCACCCCACAGAGCTAGAGAAAGAAAAATGTAATTTTCCTGAAGTCCCAAGGCCAAGGACATGTAATGGGGCAAGAACCACAGGAGAAACTGCCTGTAGGACCACTGAGTAAGAGGTTATCTGCCAGGAGCTGGAGTTAAAGACAAGTTGCAGCCACTTCCAAACATGCTAAGTCAACGTGAGAAGGAGAGTTTAAACACCTCCTTTTACCTGCTGTTAAGTCTTTTCTTTCCATTGGCTGATTCTGCCTTGCAGCTAATAGTTCCTTGCAATACAGAGTAGAAAAAGAAATGGACAGTAATTGATCTAAAAACAAACAAGTTAGTGGCCATCATGCTTCCACAAAAAGATTAAACAGGGAGAGTTTGCCATCATTCAATTTGGAATTTTAGCAAGGCAAACTCAGAAGCAGCTAGGATCCCCTGTACCCACTTCCTATAGAGTTGCCTGCAGCATCACATGCATTTCTAGCTTAATCCAAGGTAGAAAATTTGATGTCACACAAGAATCTTCATAATCTACAAGAATTTAGACAGGAAAGTTTACATTTGACTCATTGTCTATAAAAGTTAACTAATAACAGTAGACATTAAATGCAGACTTGACTTGTAATTCTTCCAATGCGACCACTGTTAAAATAATTGATGCTGGGTGCAGTGGCTCACACCTGTAATACTAGCACCTTGGGAAGCAGAGGTGAGAGGATTGCCTGAGTCCAAGGGTTTGAGGCCAGCCTTGGCAACCTGGCAAGACCTCGTCTCTACAATAAATCAAAAAATTAGCCGGGTGTGGTGGCGTGTGCCTGTAGTTCCAGGTACTTGGAAGACTGAGTGGAAGAATCACCTGAGCTCAGCAGGTAGAGGCTGCGGTGACCGTGAGAGTGCCATTGCACTCCAGCCTGGTTGACAGAGTGAGATTCTCACTCAGAAAAAAAAAATGATACCCGTTTCACTCAGATTTGCATTAATGTGTAGAAAGAGCATAAAGCACATTTCTTTTTTTATCTTTTTTTTTTTTGAGTCAGAATCTCATTCTGTCACCCAGGCTGGTGAGCAGTGGCATGCTCACGGCCACTGCATCGTTGACCTGCTGGGCTCAGGCGGTCCTTGCCTTCGGCCTTCCAAGTAGTTGGAACTACAGGCATGTGCCACCATGCCTGGCTAATTTTTCTTGATTTATTGCAGAGATGAGGTCTCACCAAGTTGTCCAGGCTGGTCTCGAACCCATGGGCTCGGGCAATCCTCTCACCTTGGCCTCCCAAAGTGCTGGGATTATAGGCATGAGCCACTGCATCTGGTCAGCACATTTCAAAAATATTCAATTATGACACAAATTAGTCCTAATACTAGAATTATGAGACTTGAGTTTTAGTTTTTGTGATTCATCTTTTTGGGAGTTCATCTTCCTTCTTTAAAACAGGTTCAAATAATGTATAAGTCTTTTCCGTGTATTTATTCAACACATATCTTCCCCAGGCATCTTGCTAACTGATTTTATCTAAGCACAAAGGATGCAGTGGCTAACAGTCCATATTCTGTTTGTTTCAAAAAGCTAAGTACGATGGTTATTAATCAAACAATTAGACAAGTATTGAATTTTAACTGTTCTAAGTGTTATGAAGGAGAAATACATCCTTTCATGAGGAGGACTAAGTCTAGGTAGCAGAGTCAAAGAAGGAGTTCATAAACAGATGATCCTTTATGTAGGACATGTAGGGTTTAACAGGAAAAGAGATGAGAGGAGAGTACCACACGTGTACAAAAGCTGGGGGAATGTCACTAGCATATGAGGCTGAAAGAACAACATTCCCAAAGTCAATTAAAGAAGATGGGAGCACAGTACACTCGGACGAAGAAGGAGTTATGAAGTGCATGTAAAGCAACATTGTTTTTATCCTTGGAGCAGTAGGAAGTTATTAAGGAGTTTTAACCTGGAAAGTAACATGTGCAGGTTTGTATTATGAAAAGATCACTCTAGATGTGTTGCAAGAAATGCATGGGAAGGAAAAGTGGTTACTGTGTTAGCTTAGACTAAGTTAAAGTTGATAGAGATGATGAGTAGTAGATATACTTGAGTGATTTTTTTTTTTTTTTGAGTTGGAGTCTTACTCTGTTGCCTAGACTGGAGTGCAGTGGCACGTTCCTGGCCACCGCAGCCTCAACATGCTGGGCTCCGGTGACCCTTCTGCCTCAGTCTTCCAAGTAGCCAGAACTATAGGCACGCGCTACCATGCCTGGCTAATTTTTGATTTATTAGAGACCAGGTCTTGCCAAGTTGCCCGGGTGAGTCTCAAACCCGCCGGGCTCAGGCAATCCACTCACCTCGGCCTCCCAAAGTGCTGGGATTACAGGCTGAGCTACCGAGGAGCCCTGCTGAGTGATTTTTTTTAAAGTAAAATAAGACAGGGATTAGTGCTAAATGGGATTGGGGCAGTGAATTAAGGGAATTTGTCAAAGATGATTTTTAGCCACTGGCTTGCAGCTGTGAGTAGGTATTGGAGAATTGGCATGACTGATGGCATTCTCTTGAAAAAGACCATAGTGAAAGAATAGGATACAGAGTAATTGTGAGTATATTCCTGGACATATTTAGTTGGTTAACTTTTAGCTATTTAAGAGAAAGTGCCAAGTAGGCAGATGGATATTCAAGTGTGAAACAAAGAAATAGTCTGGGCTAGGAAAAAATCTTTGGGATTCATTAGCTTAGAGATGGCATTTGAAGGTGTGGGCAGGTGTTAGATTGCCACGAAGGAGTGGGTAGAGTATGAAGAGAAGGCCAAAGAATGGAATAGTGAGTGAGTGACCCTATCATTCAATTATTAGGTCTGGGAGGTTGTGCTTGAAATGGAAACTGGCAAAGAATGAACAGATAAGCAGGAAAAAGACCAAGAAAGTGGTGCATCACAGAATTTAAGGAAAGAGTGTTTGAGGAAGAGGATGTGTCCTAAGCTGCTGAAAAGTCAAGAAGAAAAGAATTAAAAAATCCTTTCAATTTAATGAAATGGACAGTATTGGTGACATAAATAAGAACAATTTTGGTGAAGTTAGGGGATGGAATGCCAAACTAAAATGAACTCAGAGGCAACCTGAAAAAACGTTGCTATAGAGAGGAGGAAAAAAAGAACACAATATCTGAAGGGTAAAGAGGATTATTTTTGTTGATCTTAAAAAATAAAAGAAGTCGGGAGCGGTGGCTCAGTCTGTAATCCCAGCACTTTGGGAAGCCAAGGTGAGAGGATCGCCTGAGCCCGGGGGTTTGAGACCAGCCTGGGTAACTTGGTGAGACCTCGTCTCTACAACAAATCACAAAAACTAGCTGGGCATTGTGGCACGTGCCTGTAGTTCCAGCTACTTGGAAGGCTGAGGCAGAAGGATCACCTGAGCCCAGTAGGTCGAGGCTGCGGAAGCCATGAACATGCCATTGCACTCCAGCCTGGGCGACAAGAGTGAGAGAGACACCAACTCAAAAAAAAAAAGAAGTAAAAGAGACAAGCATGCTTCAAGGTTGATCAGAAGAGTCTTAGTAAGTTTGTGCTGCTATAACAGGATACCTGAAACTGGGTAACATACAAAAACCAGAAATTTATTTTCAGACTTCTGAAGGATGGCAAGTCCAAGATTAAGTTGCTGGCATCTGATAATGGACTCCTTGTGTTCTCACGGCAAAGGTGGAAGAACAAGAAAGAAGAACCTACTTTTTCATGCCCATTCTATAGCAGCATTAACTCATTCATAAGGTCATAGCCCTCCTGACCTAATCACCTCCCCAAATATCTACTTTCCAACACTGTTGCATTGGTGATTAATTTCCAACACATGAATTTTAGGGGACACATTAAGACCATAGCCAGAAGTACCCAATGAAGAGAGAAATATTAACTATAAAAGAAGAAATTCGCAATAATGCAAAGTTCTGGAGAAAGTCACAAGGAGTGGAATCAAAAAATTATGGATTGTAGAGACAGCCCCATTGTGAGAAGAAGAAAGGACAAAGTAAAGCAAATTTATGCTTGTTTGCTATTAGAAAAATGCCTTTTTTAAATTGGGGGGCTAATAGACTTGTGAAGACTTTTAATATCTCTGCAAGGTCAAAATCCTCTTCCTAGGGAGAAGGTAGAAAACAGTTTGAATGATTATAAGGGTTGGAAAATTAGGGAGGCAGGAAGTGAGACATTTCTACTTTATGTTTTCCATGATTGCATCATTTTTGCTTCCTGTTTGTTACACTCCATTTTTAAATTAGACAGTATCTCCTTGAACTAGTATCAAAATCTTTTGGAAAGATTTTTGTGTCTCATTAAGGCTTTCTCTCTCTCTCTCTCTCTCTCTCTCTCTCTCTCTCTCACACATACACACACACACACACACACACACACGCACACCCCATTCAATTCTTTGAAAAACTTAATGCCATGTGAATATTGCTGCTAAAAATCAATCTACTTCCACAGATTTAACAGTTAAAAAATCTCAATGGAACTTAGCTCGCTGCTAACGAGGAACCCAAAGAACCACTGCCTGACATTTGCTAGATCTGTACAAAGACCTCCCTGGAGTGTTATTGTCTCTGTTTATCACAATTGATGCTGTAACAGAGGCACTGCCTCAGCTGAAAGCCTGTACAGCCTTTCTGAAGTCCCTATTAGAACTACAAAGAAAGAAAGGCACCCACATTTTCTCTCATTTTTCCTTACATCTGGTATAAGTGTCTAGGAAACCTAAGTGAGAGATTTTTAAACTTCATTGTGTTGCAGGGTCATAGAGATTGTATAAAAATGCATGACACATTTTTTTAAAAAGGTACTGGAAAAACTATCTACGTAAAGTGAATTCTGGTTTCATATTGATTTGTAACTTTTAATTAGTAAAGTTGTCAACTGATTATACCAAGATTTTCCTAATCTCAGATATTAACTAATATTTGCTCAAAAAAACTGGCTTCTTTTTTTTACGACATTGCTGGCCATAAGATACTCACCATGACGGTGCAACATGAGAAGCGTTTTGGCAAGTTTTACTCTTATAATCCAAATCAAGAAAAATTTTGCTAATAAAAGATCAGGGTGAGTGTTCCTTCTTATTTTGCCAATTGCTATAAAATCTTGAAGCACTCTCTAGCTTGGGTGTTCCATATAGTACACACAGATCTGATTAAAATTAACTTATGAATAAGTAGTAATGAAACTGTCCAAGTGTACGGATGTTGCCACTGAAAATTAGCTTCTAAAGGGGCAATTATTAGAAAGGAATTGTACAGAGGTGAGAAACCTGCTGCCAATACTGCATTCTCAATTATATCAAATATTGCAATTAAAGGCCAGTGAGGTTAGGGAAGTTTTATTAAATAATGCAATTAAAAGCTAATAAGTTTAGGATTCAACCTATACTCAGAAATAATATTTGGTGAATTAATTTCCAATTGCTGCTGTACCTTGGTGGCTTTAACTGAATTTATTATCTTACAGTTCTGCAGTTTAAAGTCTGACATGGGTTCCACGGGGCTAAAATCAAAGTATCAGCAGGAAGACGTTTGTTCCAGAAGCTCAGAGGGGTCGTTTTGTTTTCTTGCTTTTTCCACCTTCTAGAGGTGACCTGCATTCCTTGGCTCACAGCTCCTTCATCCATCCTCAAAGCCAGCAACATAGCATCTGGCTTGATTCTGTCTCCATCATCACATCTGTGTCTCTGACCTCACTACTGCCTTCATCTGATCTAAGGACCCTTGTGATCATATTGGACCATTCATATCATCCAGGATAATCTCTCATTTCAAGGTCCTTAAAGTAATGACTTATGCAAAGTCCCTTTCACTGCGTAAGGTAGCATATGCCTAGGTGTTGGGGATTAGGACATGGACATTTTGGGAGGAAACATTATTCTACCTATCACATTTGGGAAAGTGGGAGGGTATGTTTCTAAAAGAAATGTATTACTGAGCTGTTTCTGTTTTCTAAGCCTACCATGTTCACAGAGATGAAAAAAAAATTAAGGAATTTTTCTCATAACTATGCAGTACATCAGATAATCAGACGATTCATTTTCAGTGACAAGAATGCTAAATACGAAAAGGATTCTTTTGGCAAAATGAAACTAACTCAGAAATATGAATGGAAGATTGAAAAGCTACCAGGGATGCCCAGAGGATGTCATGCATCTCCTTTCCAGGAAATTACAGCAGGAGAGAGCAGACAGAGGCAGTAAAAGGGTAATAAAAATGTATTTTAATTAAATTATTCCACAATAAAACTAAAAGGAATCTAAAAACAATGGCTGATTATTATCCTCATCATGCTTCTTGAATGGCCTGTGCAAGAAATTATTTTGAGATGAGAGCTGAGATGGTTACAAACTATTTCACCCTGGCTCTCTCTCCCCTTCTCCACGTCATTCTCTCTCTCTCTCTCTCTCTCTCTCTCTCTCTCTTTCTCTTGCTCTCCTTTTTTTCTTCTTGTCTTGTAAGAATTTTGGCCTGAGTGAAGACTCTGGTACATCATTCCATTACAGTCTAAAGCACAGAGCATCAGTGGACTGCATCACTACGGGTTAAAGTTGGCATTAAGACAATCTGTTGCTTTAATTGCAGCACATTATACCTTGAAAACATGTCAGATTCCAAGAGATACAGTTGCCAGGAAAGCTGGGTTTCCAGGAAACAATAATTTTCATATTTTGTCATCATCATCTAGATCTAAAAATTTGCTTTTTTAAAAAACAAAACAAACCTATAGCGTTAAGTATCCACATTTTCCAAATAAAATATTGGCGTGTGTGGTCTAACAAAAGATGTTTTATCATTTACAAATGTAAATGAAAAGGGCTACAAACTCATAAAAATAAATTTCATTTAACTACATATTGGATAAATTTACTTTATTGAAAAATAAAATAAAATTATAGAAAAACTAAGACTGTCCTGGAAAACCCAGGATTCATGGTCTCATTACTGTTACCAGGCAGTTCAGACTACTATTTAGTTGTAAAGCGTACAATTTATTTTGTGCAGTGTCTGCCAGTGCTTCAAACGCTGCAGGAAGAAAAAAAGTGCTTTTATTCCATATGAAATCATGTGAACTGAGAATTTGTCTAGCTTAATTATCCCAAGAGCCTGGTTCAGTAGTTTGGTGTCTGGCACACTACATGTTCAATAAATGTAGATTGAATAAATGAAGGAATGCATGAACAATTTAAGATTAGCCACATAGAAAGCAGGCCGAGTTTCATCTCTTCTAGGACTAAGTGAAAAGCTCAAAAGATCCATCTGGAGGAATGACTTCTCAGGACTTTTTATTATGTAAGGGGAGAAACAATTATGATGAATAATTAATGACTAATTCAACTGACTTCATTAAGGTGTATCAATTTATGGTATCACCATAAAAACATTGTGTGCCCCCCACCCCCCGCCCCGCCACTGGACTTTAGGCTCCCTAGTGTTATTTCAGTTTAATTTTATAATATCTCAGACTGACTTTGGTGCTCTCCCATGTAAAAACTTCAATCTCATGTTCAATTCACAGGACTCTTCCTCTACAATCCCGGGTAGACTAGCCCGGTGGCTGCTGTGGCTGCAGCAGGAGTTGGAGAAGGAACAACGGGGTCTCCTCTTTCATGACATTCCCACCTTGTTTGCTGTCATTATTCTTCTGAGGTTGGAGCAAGGATGGAGGAGCAGAAAGAAAACATTCCACAGACACTGCTCATGGTAAATTGGCCTCTCTTCTTTGTCACACCATCCTTGCCTGGCCTTTATTTCCCTTTCTCCATCAAATGTTGACTTCCCCATGGGAGACATTTATGGTTCTTGGGTGGAACCTCCAGGAGTTTCTCTCTGACATGGGTTAATTGACTGGGGCTCAGCTTCTCCCTTCTCTCTCCAGGCCCCATTCCAGGTGATCCCCTTCATATCCCCTTAATGTTAGAATTCCTTTGCCCATGGGTGGCACTAGCAAAGGAACAGTCATTGAAAAAGCTTAATCCTCAACTGCCTACTCATCTTCAGTCAGATTCCTCACGTGTCCTTGCCCTACCAAACAGACATGCAGGCTGCACCCTGGAATTTTCTTTTTAAACTTTGCCACATCCCTTTGGCCCTGTTCTCCATGCTCAAGCCTAAAGAACAGATGACCCAAACAATTCCGTGGCTTAGCATTTTCTAATATCATCTTTACTCCTTGACTTGATGGGGGCTGGGGAAGGACAGGGAAGACAACTTGGGCTCCCACTCTTGTAGAAAGGTGAGAAAACAAATCACATATCCCCTTCTTCTTGGGGATGGAATGGCCACAGCTCTATACACTCTGTATGTATTTCCCTAAAAGATGAGATCTTATCTTCTCTGTAGAGTTATTTTAAATACGTGGGGTAAAGGAAGGGTAGGTGTGTTCATTCCATTAAACTGTTAGCCTTGGCCTTTCCTGGGGAGACATGGCTGGATTCAATCCCTGATTGAGATGTGTTGCACTTAAATTTTAAGGTACCCAATGCCTGTTATTCTCACTTGTGGCTGCTCGTTGAGCGATCCTCAAATACAGAACACAATGTAGAAACCTCACCATGGCGTCAGGCTGTTCCCATACACACTGTGTTCTACACACATCAATCCATTTTTCTTCACACTCAACTCTAGGAATGAAAGAAGTGACTATGCTCATTTTGTAGTAAATTTGAAAAAAACTTTTTCTATATATATCACAATGCATCGGTAATATCAATGTCACTCAGTATTTAAGAAACAGATTAGAGTTTCAAAAATTCATTTGGTAAAATTATATTAATTTAGAAGATGTTATTGTAATCATTTTAAAACATGATGAGATCAGTATTGTTATGATTCCCATTGCAATAATTTGTACAATTTCACTAAAACTATAAGTGTTCGAATCAAATGTTCTGATTCCACGGCCATTCTTCCTTGATGCTGGGCACCAAGAAAGGTAACTTGTACTTTCCTTCTTGTTAAAGGCAGGGCTCAGTGGTTCTTCTGTTTCAAAACAACATCAGTGCTGTGTATCCAAATGTGTATGGTGAGCCACACACACTCAAAATACATAAAATAACAAAAAGACAACTGAGTTCATTTACAGTGAATCCATCCAGAAAAAAACTTGATAGTAGGAAAGCTTCTCCATAAATAAAAAGCTACAGTTGTCAAATCATAAAATATCCTTGGGCTTCTGGTAGATAACTCTCTGACACTTCCACCCAGAACTCCATCTAAAGGTCAAGCAACTCAAAATGGTAAGGATCAAGACTCACTGGGCTGCAGAGGAAATCCCATCTGATATGCAAATATATTCACGCCATGGTTAGCAAGATTTATAAAGAGGTTTTCCTGTGACTTAAGGTCAGGTGGCTATTATATGCCAGAGTACTGTGTTATACAATAATACTCCATCTACTACATTTACTATTTACAAGGCAGGAAAAAGGAGTACTTAACGTAGTTCAAGTGGCATCTGAACCACTCTGGAATATTGGTGCCAAAACAAATACTCTTTTGGAGACCCAGAGTTCCATGATATGGAAGAGAAATTAGTTCTAGGGAATAAATAACAGGAATTCTGAAAGTGTTGCAACTGTTTTACTTCCTCCCCCCCGCCATATAGTCTTCAAATCGACTCCTTCCTCCTACCTTCTGACACTATTCACATGATTACATCAGCCACATAGGTTAAATTCAGCTAACAAGCGGATCTCTTAAAATCAAAGTCCAGCAAAGGATTAAACTATTATTAATCAGATATTGGTAAGAAGCATTTAACTACTACATCTTATCAACTGACAAAATGCATGGTAAAATGGCAACATTTGAATTGGAGAGGAAAGTAATTGTTTACCAGGAGATCATCACCAGGGTGTTCATTGCAGCATAGCTTGCAACAGTGAAAAATCAGAAACACTCTAGATACCTACCCAGGGGAAATATAGAACATTAAGATGACTATTTCTGACAACATTATACAGCAGTAAATATTGATGATTGGATTAATGGAAGTCTTTAAAAGATGCTGTTGAAAGAAAAAATAAATTCAGGGAAAATTTTAAAATGTATTTTTGAGCACTTGGAACATTTTAAAAATCACTCAAAACAATACCACAAGAGGTTGCATAATATTAGAGTGGTTAAAAGTATTAGCATATGACTAAGCCCACTGGTTCTGGAGTCAGAGACCCACCATTGAACCTCAACTCTGCTACTTATTAACTGTGTGACCTTGTGCAAGTTATTTACTTGGTGTCTCAATTTTTGCATCTGTAAAATAGATGTAGTAATAATAGCACTTATTTTCAAGAGTCCAGAAGGATTATTTTTGAGAATCAATGAAGAAATGCATGTGAATAACTTAGAACACTGCTAGGTGCATACTAAGTGCTCAGTAAACATTAGTTATTATTTATTATTTATGGACACATCAATATAGAAAAAATATATCATGAACTGGAATTTATGATATTGAATGCTTCTAGGTAGAACAGGAACAGAGAGGCTGAGTAGAAAAACAAAGAGGACTTTATTCGTTTATTGTATTCAAACAGATAATATAGACAACCCAAATGCAGTGATGGTGTTAATCTTGGAACTTTTAAATCTTGAATGTCAGAGTAGACGCAATACAAATGGGAACAGGAAAAAGTCAACGCAAACTTCAAAATTTTGACCAGTTCTGCCCTATTTTAATTGAGCTTGAGCACAGGAAGGAAACCAAATCAAGAAAGGCAAGAAGGAAGACTTCAGGCAGAGCCGAGGGATCAGCCTAACCAAAGACTTCTGAGCAGGGCGACAGAGCAAGCTGATCTGCAACGCAAGGTATAGGCCAGCTTCTCAAGGAGTCCAACAACACCAGCACCATCTGCTTAGAAAGAGTCCAGACCCGGAGAGCTTATTCCAACAAGAACAGGGCAGATGTTGGGGTTTGGCAGATGCCTCTCGGACCTCAATCTGGTATCACCCATAAGCAAAGATCCAAGAAGTCTATGCTTTGTCTGAGAAACATCTGGCAGCCAATGCCAAGCCTCATTCTCTGAGAGCCTGATTTAGCAGAAAACTAGATATTGGGCAGCCATGAAAAAAAATTCAGAGTGAGAAGAGCCGTAGGCTCACACAAACCTGAATCCCTGACAGGAAGATACAGCTACAGTCTTCTATTGACCCTCCATTGGTGCAGGATTGTGTCTGGAACTTGATGAAAGTTTTAAATAACACAGCTGGAGGAACCTGAGGGTAAGTTCCAGGCAGTTCCCGTAAGAGAGGAGCTCAGAGAGAGAGATCACTGCTCTGTTACACCCCAAGTTCTTTCTTCCTTTTTGTCGTCACTCCACTCTCCCCATAGTTCTCCAGCCATCAAGGGAACCAGCCAGCATTGTGTGGACAGATCTGAGGTTGTTTCAGAACTCCTATTTAGAATTTGGGCCAATTATTTTACCTCAATTTCCTTATTTCTATGAATGGGATTATAGCCTCTACTATAAAAAGTTGTTGTAAGGATTGATCACAATGATATATTTTAAAAGTTTAGCCTAGACTCAAGCATAGAAAATGCTCAGTAAATAACATCAATTACTCACTCATCACTGGTAGGCCTTTAATAAATATTTGCTTAACTATTTGAGCCAAAGTAATGCTAATTAAGTTGAAATCTATAGATAAGTGATTACTAGTAAAAATGTCTGAGTTAATCCAAGTGTCTTTTTTTTTTTGCCTACTCTTGATAATGTGGGACATGGGGGACAGTGGTCTAGGTTTCGACGAGAATACCAGACACTAAGTGACCCACATAGTATAATCTAAACGCTCCCACATCCAGAGAATCAATTGCATGGCATACCCCATTAGAGAAAGAAGGGCCCCAATATATGTTTGCTTTTAAGTGTATTATTTGAGCCAGGCTCAGTGGCTCAGCCTGTAATCCCGCACTTTGGGAGGCTGAGGCGAGTGGATTGCCTGAGCCCGCGGGTTCGAGACCCGCCTGGCCAACTTGGCGAGACCTCACTCTACAATAAATCAAAAAATTAGCCGGGCATGGTAGCGCATGCCTGTAGTTCCAGCTCCTTGGAAGGCTGAGGCGGAAGGATCACCGGAGCCCAGCAGGTCAGGGCTGCGGTGGCCGGGAGCGGCCACTGCACTCCAGTCTGGGTGACGGAGTGAGACTCCAACTCAAAAATAAAAAATAAAAATAAGTGTATTATTTGGCTATACTCTCCTTTTTCCATTTAGAGACTACTGACATAGATGTTTTATCTAAAGTAATATACACTTCAACAATATCAGAAACAATTATACAAATAGTCTTATGAGAGTCTACTTTTCAACAATTAGCTGATGAGAATCTCAAACTGAAGAAATTTGGAACTGTAGAAGTAAACACTTCTTTTTAAATCATTATTTTTATTTCCTTTTTAGAGAAAAGGTCTCACTATGTTGCCCAGGCTGGCCTTGATCCCCTGGGCTCCAATGATTCTCTACCTCAGCCTCCCAAAGTGCTGGGATTACAGGCATGAGCCACCATGCCTAATCAAGAACTAAACACTTTTAAATATGTTTATGAAGCACACTGGCCCATGTACATCCACAAAGAGAAGCTGGAAGGAATACTGTTGACCTGAGCGTCATCATTACTGGGGGCGGGGGTGAGGGGTGTTTTGGTAGGGCATCAGCAATCAGCAACCTCTTTGAACACCCTCCATATGCATCATCCTTAGAATGATATATCGGCTCACAGGCTTTGCCTTGGCCCGTTATGTAAGGCATTGTGCGATATTTATGGTGTATTTGAACCTGAAATGTTTATCAATGCCATCCTCCTCAAACCAGACCAGGTTGCATTGGCTCGTGATTTTCACAGAAATAATGGTAGAATGATAGATGAAGCCTCAGAAAAAGAACCACTTACTATCTCCACCATTCGTTTTGAGAGAAACCAGCTCCTAAAGGGATATTGTAGCTATATCCTGAATTTGCTGGGAAGTAATGTTTCATTCAAGTGCTGTCGTTTTGTTTATTTGGAAAATATATTATAAACTAACTGACACTTAAAAATTCATTTTTTAATGCTTTCTTTCAAAATACTTTATTTACATTTGGGGGAAGAAAATGCCTTACATCACATAATATATTCATATTTTCCACCTCTTCTCCTCACTTTTTGGTTTTTTAAGAAAGAATAAAATATGTCTCAGTGTTCCACCTCTCCTTGGAAAAACTTATGAAGACCCATAAGAAATATCTGTGACATATATTCCCCCATTTAAATACTATTTTCCATGTCTACAAAACTCAACTATGCTAAAGTTCTATTTGTAAGTTTATGGGAAAGCCAGGTAATGTTTCTCTAGGAAAAAAAGCTTGTAGGTTATTAATGAAATAGTAATTTGTGTGTGTGTGATTGTACATGAGGACACAGTTAAATATTCCCTAAGTTAATGGAAAATATTTAACTTTAAGTTCATAAGTACTTAAAAATGAGTTATCTCCTTTGGATGTTAAGTTAAGCTACAAACTGCCAGAATTAAGATTGTCCTTCTGTTAAATCATAAAATGGACAAAAATGAATCTGAGCAGAAAAAAATGTCAAATAATCTCAGAGATAAAATTATCTCAGACCAGAAAGATATTGACCATATTAACATAACAAAAAAAAAACCCCAGAATGGGTCCATGTAAACAAACTTCGGCCACGCAGAATTTTAAATAAATATAATTGCATAAATATACTCCTAATTCCTTTTTTTATTGTACAGGATGGGTGTAGCTAGGAAAACTTGAGCAAGACATTACTGTGGGAGTTGAATATTTCTCTGCAGGGACAGACTCAGTCAACAGAGTCTGATGTCTCAACGATTTTATTCTGCATCCCACTCTCCCGCCCTTGAATTTTTTTACAGCTTTATTGAGGCATGATTTACATATTATAATAGTCACCCATTATAAGTGTACAGTTAAATGATTTTTAGTAAATTTATACAGTTGCATAATCGTGACCACAATCTGGTTTTAGAACATTTCCATCACCTAGAACGTTTCCTTGTGCGCATTTTGCAATCAATTCCCACTCCCACCTTCAGCTCCAGGCAACCATAAATCTGCCTTCAATCTCTATAGAGCTATCTTTTCTGGAAATTTTATATAAATCGAGTCGTACAATATACAGTCTTTTGTGTTGAGCTTCTTTCACTTAACGTAATGTATTTAAAGTTCATCCGTGTTGTTGTATCAGTAGGCCATTTTTTTTTAATTGCCAAAGAGCATTCCATTGTATGGATCTATCTTGTTTATCCATTCACCAGTTTTCAAACATTAGGACTGCATGTAAACTACCATGAATAGTCATGAACAAGTCTTTGTGTGAACATATGTATTGATTTCTCTTGGATAGGTAGCTAAGAATTTAATTGCTGGGTTAGATACAAAGATGTGTTAAACCTCTTAAGACATCGTCAAACTGCTTTTCAGTGTGATTATACCATTTTACATACCCACAAGCAATGCATGAGAATTTAAGTTTCTCCAAATCCTCATCAACACTTAATATTAGTTGTTTGGATTATAGTCATTTTGCATTTCCCTAATAGCTAATGATATAGAATATCTTTTCATGTTCTTATTAGCATTTTGCACATCTTCTTTGTGAAATGACTGTTCAAATATTTCACCCATTTTTAAACAGGTTGTCTTGTTGTTGAGTGATAAGTGTTCTTTATATATTCTGGAAAGAAGTCCTTTATTAGATATGTGTTCTGTTTCTGCAAATATTTTCTCCCCGTCTAGCACTGGTCTTTTCATTTTCTTTCTTTTGAAGAACAAAAGTGACTTTTAAAAAAATTTGATAAAGTCATCCTTCTTAAATATTTATTTTATTAATCTAATAACTTGTTGCCATGCCTCACAGTCTCAAAGACTTTCTCCTAAGTTTATTTCTGGAAGTTTTATGGTTTTAGTTCTTAAATTTAGGTCTAAATCCATTTTGAGGTAAGTTTTTTGCTTATGGTGTGAGGTAAGGGACCGGAATCATTTTTTGCATGTGTATATTCAATTTTCCTAACTAAAAGACTATCCTCTTCTTTATTGAAGATCCTTGGCACTTCTGTTGGAAACCAATTGACCATAAACACAAGAGTTTCTCTCTCAATGTGATGCAAATCACAATATCCTCTCATGACAACATGACAACTTGGCTGCTACATAAATCCACCTTCATCAAAGGAATGCACTGCTAAGGCCAGTGTGAACATCAGTGAATAATTCACACTTTAAATAAATTCACTGGAATACCAATTTATACAGAAGTGTGTGAGTTCAGTTAAACTGAGTTTCTGAGCCCATAAGGTTAAGACCTAACTGGGATAAATTTTTCAAGGTCATCATAACCTTGGGAGGACATTTGGCAGTCAGTCACCTTCGCCTGACATCACTTTACAGAAACTTCCAAACTTTAATTACTAACAAGTATATGTTTCCTCTTACATGTGGCAAGCACTATGAATGATCCAAAGGTATATATAATGGGTCAGTATTCCACTGGCATGTGCCATGGGTTTACGGTCTAAATGAAGAAATAAGACAGCTACATCGGTAAAATGTTCAAGCTGATAAATGATATGCTGGACTTAAAAGATTGAGAGAGGAAAGATAACAGAAAGCTCCTGGGATTGTTAGCACACAAAAACATAGAAAAATGTTTCTAAAGATAAATAAAATCAGTTTTCTTAAAAAATAATATTATATAGAATTTAAGCTCTGTAGATTTAAATCTTACCAGTACTCTTACTATCCTAAGCAGTAGTATCTGATAAAATTAATTTTTTTTAAAAATTATAATACTGATTACTACTACTTACTGACTACCTACTTAGCATCAGGCTTTGAGCTATATTATCTAACTATGCTGGGCTATAGCTCTATTTATGTGAGGTTATGAGCTATATTATGTCTAAGCCTTGTAATAAACTTAATAAATAGAAAATATTATTGTAGCCATAGGCTTAACTTGACCAGCTTGGAATTAAAAGTAAGGCTACAAAAGGACAATAATACTTAAATTTAGATATTCCAATTTCCAAACCTGTAATGAAGTATATTCTTCTCCAAATTCCCCATCTTGAGACATTACTAGGAACCAGATAAATGCTTATATAAATTATGGATTAGTCTTTTTATTGCCTCTTGCATCTTGCCTTTGGTCTGAAGAGAGCTATAATTCAGTCACAGATGGCTGATCTTTGGACAACAGATGTGATCTCGGTTTCTCCACATGATGTCCTACCACTGTCACTGATGAAGTTCACTGTGATTTTGAATCTTCAGTGTTTATCAGAATATATAATAATAATAATAGTAATAATAATGATAATGATGTTTCTCTCCATATTGCCATGCTCATCCTGGAACCCGCTGCATATACAGCCTCTATTAAGCAAAGACAGAAGCATTTTCCTGGGTTTGACCATGGTGTTAAGATCATAAAGAGCTAAGGACTCAGCCACATTCTGTGTCAAGATTTAAGCCTTTCCCAAGACCTCTTCATCCAGGCTCTTTAGAACTGAAAAAGTGCCAAAGGCTCCCTCCCAGTGCCAAGGGCTACCACAATTCTTGATTCAGGATTAATTACTGAAATAATCAATGTTTGCTTTAGGAGAAAAGTCTAAATTTCTCTATCTTCATTTAAGAGCTCAGAAAAAAGAAACTAAGAGAGTTTAAGTGAGTTACCAAAAATTACACAGAAAACATGAAATTCAAACAGCATTCTCAAATTCCCAAGCTGACATTTTTTCACTCTGCTTTACTGTTTACAAAATTTCTGATACTTGAAAATAAATCAATTCTGGGCAGATGGGTCCCGAGAAAAGCACAACCTAAATGTCCTCTCTCATGCTCACAGACACACCTAGTCAAATAAGATTTCAAAGGTACCTGGAAGCAGCTTGCAAGGTTTCTTATTCTCTCATGGTTTTTAGTTTGAAAGAGTCTTTGTGCAAACCAGAATGTGTGCTGTTAGTAAACAACCCAAAGCTATTTATTAATTGGGGATAAACAAAAATGTAGTTGGGTTTGATTCTGCAAACAAGCTCACAGAGTCCAACACACAAAGATGGTATTTCAGGCTAGAAAAAGAGAGGGAGAGATAGAAACATTCCAATGTTACCTTCCTGCAGTGGAAAAGCTCTTTTTAGGATGACAGGCACAGGGTTCATGACCATGGTTTTATCAGTAACTGGCTATGCATCTCCTGTAAGTCACTGCTACTCTGTTGACCCTTGCTATCCAGCTTGTTCACCTTTAAGCTGGGGCAAGGGAGACAGGATGAGATGATATAAAAGAAACATAAGGAGAGAAAAAAAAATCAATATCAATATAGCTTCACATTAAGAAAATTTCTTTGTTGAACAACTCAATAAATATAAATGACAGTATGGAATATTGGAAGGACAATGACCTCTGAAGTTAGATAAGTTGTAACAATTCAATAAAATGATGCAAATCTAGTCTCGGTCATATATTGAACATTTGGTCTTGAACAAATTACTTTTCTTCACCTCAGTTTTCTCATCTATACACTAGGGCTAATGTTCCCCAAAACTGAATTAAGTGGCAGGCCAGTCATGCTACTGCCTAAGGTGCTAATCTATAATGGTGTCAGAAGATCAGAACATTGAATTGAAGTTTTGGTGCTAGTTGATTCGAGTCTCCACGTGTGGCTTTTGATGAAGTTGGTGATGTGTCCTCAGTTCTCTTTTGAGCAAAGCAGTCAAAGCCCTCTAGCCAACATTTAAAAACTTCTTTATTTATAGACCTAACTCCAAATAAATAAATGTATAAACATATAAATAATATCTATTTGAAGGGACACTATATTAGTGAGGATAGTTTATTGTATAGAGCAGCAATAAATAACTCTAAAATCTCAGTGACTCAAAAAATAAAGGTGTATTTCTTATTCACTCGATGTCTTGCTCAGCTATTCTCCAACTTGAATTTATACCATCAGAAATACATGGTATTTCCAAGTTCACTATGGTAAGGGAATAAAGAGACGGAAGATACACACTGGCTCTTACCGATCCTGTCTCAAAGTGTCACCCACTGTTTCTGCTTCCAGTATCTTGAAAAAAGCTGTTGTATGTATCAATCTAATTATTGAATATAGGGAACACTTACTGTGCCTCAGACGTCACAGTATTTACCTGTCTGGTCACCTAAATATCTGTATGTGACATCAGTACTCATAGAGTGGTTGTGAAGATTAGATGAAATAACTCATAGTAAGAGCCTAGCCCAGGGTCTGGCACATTCTTAGTATTCAATAATCATTGGTTCCCATTTCTACCACTAATCTCAGAGGCAAACTTTGCCAATCCTACAGAATCAACCCCAGCAATTAATGTATTCCTACATGCTATCACCAAAGCATCCTCACTTCTTATTCAGCACGCTAGAAGAGGCACACCAAAATGGTGTAAAGTTCCTGGGACAATTCACAACCATCTTTCAGATTTCCATTGTTGCAAATGTAGACTGTGGCACTCACCTGCTGCAGGTTCTTCTATGGTTCCCCAAGTTTTCCGGAAAAAGTTGAAGCTCCTTACTGTTGAGAAGCCCTAGAATAACTTAGAATAGCGAGCCCAAGAATAACTTAGAATAGCTGTGTAATGTAAGGTGTGTAGTAAATGTATAGTAACCCCTCCCCAGGACTAGACACATAAAGTGTGTGCTATTGTGTTTCTTCTGAAGTGCTGTTGCTATAAAATACCAAAGATGATGGCTGCTTTACAAAATGTTTAAACTGGTCACAGTGTTTGTACTTAAAACATAAACCCCACTAGCGGCTTAGGAACCCTCAAATTGCTTAACTCATGGTGATGTTTCAAACCTGCTTAAATGATTACATGCTTTTCGAGCCCAAGACCCAGCTTGTGCACAGTCACAGTAACTGTGTAAACCTTATCTTGCATTCCAGATGCCTCCACACTAACCACCCTAGCCATTAAGGGCCAGGCACAGACAGGCTCTGCACATCTCGTAAAACATGTTCATGGGCTCCCCTAGCAAACTAGCATTCCAGGTGGCTTAACAAATTCCACTCTGCCCGCTTGACCGTTAGTAGTTAATCATGGTCAGCCAAGCCCGCTCCCACACAAACCAAATACAAACCAACCACTCAGCATCTCTGTGATCGGGTTTGTGCCGTTCTACCCAATCCTGTATGAACAAGTTTGTAAAACCCCTCCACTCCCCCATAATTATGTATAAAAGCTGCTTGCTTTACTGGGTCGGGGCTCTCGTTCCTGTGCCACTGTACCAGTTACGGATGGGAGCCCAGACTCAAGCCTGAATAAAGACCCTCGTGTGTTTGCATCGGAGCTGGCTCTTTGGTGGTCTCTCGGATACAGGACTTTGGGTACAACACTGTAACACATAAGACCCTTTTAGTTTGTACTCCAGCCTCCCTCACCTACCTCATAAAATGTGCTTCACTCACACTCATCCTCCACTCCAGCCCTGACAAGCAACTTCAATATTCTTGGACAACTCAGTTTTATGTAATGTCTCTCCACATGAGCAGGTGCTACTGGATTTTCCTGGAATGTGTTTCATTCACTCTTCCCTAAGTAGTTGTGCTTTATACCCATCTTTTCTGAAATTCCTTCTCTGGCTTTGCCAGTATGACTTAGAGGTCCATGTCTACTCCTCACAGCAGGTGTAGCTGAATAATTAAAAACTAAGTGTGTGTCAGCTCCTGGGCTATCGTGTGCATACCTATAACACAAATTATTGATATATAATTATTGACATATAATTACTACTGGTTCAAGGGTCTGTCTTTCCCTCTCAACTAGAAACTCACAGAAGGCAGGAGCAGCACTGTTTTTTTTTGATGTTGGATCTTCAGGGTCTGTCAAGGTACTCAGCACATTGTTGGAATACATAAAAATCTACCTTCTTAATAAAAGCCAACCTCATCTTTGTGCTTTGCTTGATATATCCAGCTACACCTCTCCCTCTGCCCTGATTCTAGACTTCTCAGCAAATTATGAATCCATGCATGCTACCTCCCTGCCTACTATCAGCTTCAAATGACTTGGGCCAATTCTAACTCCAACTGAGCAAGGTCTCGGTCTGTTTCATGACTGAGTTTAAGGGATGAATAGCGCATCGTTTGAAGCGAGAAAGGTCTGGATTCACCAAAATCTAGATTCACCACTTGCTATTTGTGTGACCTCTTAAAATTGGTCACTTCAGTTTCTTCCCCCCAGAATTAAGACAATTATTTCCATGTCATGGAGGATATGATGAACATTAAAAAGGAATTTAATTTTTGCCTACCTGCATATTTCTCAGAATGAAGAAAATTATATTCTAGAAGCCCCTTTAGGTAGGGAAATTGTTTGTTTTGAAGGAAAGCTCTTAGAAAGTTGTTTGAAGTAATAGATAAGTCCCTGAAAGAGACCTGAATGTGCAGATAATCATTCTGTAAGAGAGACAAAGAATTGTTTCTCAAGGGTAGCAAAAGAGTAGGGTAAAAGGGAGAAAATTGAGGCAGATTATTCAGTGCAGGTTAGACATAGATAAGTTTCTTGTAGGCAGTTTAAATTAAAATAGGGTAAATGTCCAGACATCTTTCTTATCAGAACACACTCCTCACGCAATTGACCAGGCACACCAGACATGACCACCTGGTGGAGTGGAATGTGGATCTACCAGTGCAGTAAATCACAGAAACAATAGAGAATTACCCAAAACACAGAAAAGATGTTCTAAGAAAAGCCCAAATCAAGTTTGGCAATAACTTTAATTATTTAGGAGGTTCATGTGACCTTAGAACATTGAGAGATGGTTATCAAAACTAATGACCAGACACCTGCAGCCCACGGCCTTAGCTCAAAGTTTGCTTAATCATCACTGCAAAAATATATAAAGCTTCTTGTTAAAGGCAAGTACGTCTTTTTTCTCAAGAACCCCATGCCCTTTGAGCTTGTCTCTTTCTTTCTAATAAATTTCTGTCTTAGACAATACTTGGAACATGCTCTGAAATTCTTTTCTGTGGCCAAGTCAAAAGAACCATGGAGCAATCCATTGTACTCCATCCATCGTCAAAACAAGAGAAAAAAAGAAAGCCAGGAAATTGTAGAAGACTCCTTCATGATCCCCAAATTTTTAATTAAGTAAAAAAACCTGAGATATACATCTCAAAGTACCTGGTAATATATTCTATCACAAAACTAGCAGTCTGTGAATTACAGACACAGATATTAAGATGTTGTCATTATTATTAACCCAGACTTAGTTATCAGTTAACTCCACAGGCTTGCATTCTTCAGTCAAGTGAAAAAGAGAGGATAGTTGGAGGATAGAAATACCCAACTTAGCTATTGTTCTCTCTAGATTCTGTCTTTATTTCTCACTTTAATGAGTTCTCACTCGTATCCCGATTTGTTTACTCGTAGTTGTCTATCAAAGTTCTTTCATCAACGTGGTCACTTTTTATCAATTTTGTTAAAGTCTACTTTATGCACAAGGAATAGTAGTTATTGAAAATGTACAAGATGATGAGTTTAACACATGTATGCACCCATGAAAACACAATCAAGATACAGAGCATTTTCATTGCCCTCAAAAGTTTTCTTATGCTCCTTTGCAGTTCATGCCTTCCTCTCCCCCGATTCTAGATAGTCTAAAATTTGCCAGAATTGTATATGAGTAGAAATAAATGGTGTGATGAACATTTGGGTTGTTTTAGGATATTGTGAGTAACACTGCTGTGAACATTCATATACAGGTTTTTGAATGGACATGCCTACTTTCGTTTCTCTTGGGTATATGCCTGTGAATGGAATGGCTGGATGACATATGTGTTTATGTTTAAAAACATATAAAAATTTAATATAATATATAATATAAATATATAATATAAACATACAATATATGTTTAACCTTTAAGAAACTTCCCAACAGTGTTCCGAAGAGGTTGTAACATTTTGTATTCCCATCGTCACCAGTGTATGAGAGCTCCTGTTTCTCTGCATTCTTGTCAATATTTGGTACTTTCAGTCTTCTTAATTTTAACCATTCTAATGGGTGTAGAGAGGTACCTCATTGTGATTTTAATTTGTATTTTCCTAATGCCTAAAGGTATGCGTATATTCCATCTTCTGTTGACTTTTAAGCTCCTTGAGTTTCCTTTTTTTGTCTCTGTGCTGTTTCTTTACTGTACCTAACACTTTGAGTCCTGGGAATATTGCTTTCACACTTTACCCTTACTGGTTTGTGCTGGTCTTTTAAATTTGTTTTAAAATTCATTCTACCTTTTTCTTTGATACATGAATTTGTCAAAATTTAACTTTCGGAGATGATCTCTTTAAAAGATACATTGTTTCATCAGATGAAAATTTTACTCAGTATTTTATTTGCTTTATCTCATATCAATTTTATCAATTATTTCTATATAAATTCAAGATATCAAACTGGAATACACCGTATTTATTTTAAAATCTACATTTAGATTTGGAAATCCTAATCACTTATCCTGTCAGCCAAGCCAATAATAGTGACCTTCTACCTACCTCCTACAGATTTGCTGTAAAAATTAGAAGTTAAAAGAACTTGAAGATGTGAACAAATGTGCCATAGCTAAGCTATGTAAGGTAAGTTATAATACTTAGCAATTTAGAGTCTTAAAATAAAATGAATATTTAATATATTTGTCTCCAGGTGCATTAAATTTAAAAGCATCTGTTCCCTTCATGAATTTATAATTTAAATGACAGTAATCAGAATGAAGAAAATCTATTCTGAAGAGTGAAACATACCTCAGATTATCTAATGTTGACAAAATATGAATTGTGATGGGTAAAATTTGCAACATTCACCTGAGAACCTTGCTCAGTTAACCCTAAAAAGTCAGAATTGTCTATTCCACTGAGATGAATTTACTTGTGAATATTTCTTTCCACATTGTGTGGAAAGAAGAAAAAAGAAAAGTTACTTTCTTTATCTTAAATTTTAAAATATTTGATTATAAAAAGAAAGACCAGAATAAGGATTTACTTCAAGTATTCAAATGTGTGTTAATGAATGTATGTACATCACTGTATATATATATATATATATATATATATATATATATATATATATATAATTTTTAAATGTGTTTTTTATATATTAAAATATATCTTTAGAACATTTCTTGTATTTTTTTTTCTCCCTAAATTTAAAAAAAAATGTATTTGGGAATGGATTTTCAAAGACAAAACTTAGGAAAAAGTAAAATGCATCTACCCTCGTCATAGAGAATACTGAGATCATTCTGACTTTAGTAAATGTATATGTTCTTCTCCAATAGGAAAAGGGGGTTCAGGACCACCAGGGCTAAGTAAATCCTCAGTCAGTATTAAGATTTCTCCCAGGCAAATATAACTGCCAGTTCCATCGAATTCATTCTTTTCCCACTTTTCTATTTTATCTTTGTATTCCTACATGGTTTAAAAGCTAAAAACTTGAAGATCATGGTGATGAACACCATCTACTCTACTTTAAGAATATAATCGGTGAAGGAGTTTTTTAATTCTCAACTTTGAAAATAGAGAAATCTTTTTTTTTTTTTTATGACTTGGAGTCTCACTCCGACACCCAGGCTGGAGTGCAGTGGCATGCTCACGGCCATCCCAGCATCTATCCGCTGGGCTCAGGCGATTCTTCTGCCTCAGCCTTCCAAGTGGCCGGAACTACAGGTGTGCGATACCAAGCCCGGCTAATTTTCTGATTTATTGTAGTGACAAGGTATCACCAAATTGCCCGGGCTGGTCAAACCCGTGGGCTCAGGCAATCCACTCACCTCGGCCTCCCAAAGTGCTGGGATTACAGAATAGAGAAATCCTAATAGTATCTGTTTCCAGTAATGTACTCCAAAACAAGCAGGCTACAAGTTGTCTATTTTGGTTATATTTGCTAGGAAAGAACACGTTTATCTGCAGAAGAGGGGTTAGAGTAGCCATTGTTTTTAGAAACTAACGGAGAAACTAAGGTGCAGAAAGGTTATAAAATTTGCTAAAGCTTACACAGCCAGAACTAGAGACCAAAGTCTTCTGATTCCTCTGTGAGAGCAAAATTAGTGAAATAAGTGTGCTAGCATACGAACTAGAAAACTAGTTGCTGAAATAATTAGTGACCCTTTCTTACCTATGTCAACGTTGTATACTGTAAGTTGCTACCTCCAGAGTTTACTCAAGAAATATTCAGTGCTATAACCATGAATCAGCGATTAACCTTTTGTTGAAGAGTTGCCAGTATTGGAAGAGAGCATTGTAGATAGGTTTCTACATGAGTATAATAGATAATTCAAAAGTAAATCATGAGAGATGCAGACAGATAAAGTGGAATGGTAATTTAGGGTGGGTGTTGAGAACGTGCCAGCACACTCCCGTATGGGAGTCTAAGTCAACTCCATATGGCATCTAGGTCAACACAGGCCCTTAAGTGTATTTAAGAGTTGTATAAATGCATGTTTAACTGATGTGGAAACTATACGTCCTATGGTGCTACAATACACTAAACAATAGTTCCTTGAAAGAGAAACCATGTTTTATTTTTTCAATTTTGAATTTTCTGGTGTATAACAGAGTCTAGCAGTAGAGAGTAGATAATCAAGAAATATGAATAAATGTGTGAATGGATGAAGACGTCCAACATTTTCAGAGATCTGTTCATCTGGAGCAAGCATGGCAGGCAGTCTAGGTTTGGGACAATCAGAATAGGTATAAAAACTAATCTTTCTTACAAACTCTTATAGGTAAATTCCCATCTAATAGCTTCTATCTAAGATAAGAACTGTTTACATCTATCGTGACTCTATACCTAGTGAATCCAGAGTCTCTTTTATCTGAATGTACTAAGGGTCTGGGAAATGGACTTACAAATCCACTAGCACTATAAATGCAGTGAATTTGGTATTCACAGATAAGTCCTTTAATTTTGTTATTCCACAAAGCATGCAGTATACAGATAGAGGATGGATTTTAGTAGTTTACTCATGAATCTCAAAAGGAACAGTCTGAGTTACAGAAAGAGGTTTGTTGATACAAAGGACAGAATCAGACTGAATACCAGAAAAGAGAAACAAAATCTATTGCAAAGGATAAGAGAAAAGTCAGGTTGTCAATTTGTCTGTATTAGCAAGAGTTGAGCTTATTTTCCCAAGTGAAGTCAATACGTCAAATAGGATCCTGGAGCCATATGCCAGAACTTGGTTGGGGATTTCTCTCTCCAGTGCAATCATTGAGACAATTCATCAATCAGATGGCTAACTCCACAGTACAATGGCCAAGCCTGTTAAATTACAGATTCACCTGGCAGAAATAGCCTCTGTGAGCCTCTGACACTCTTGGTAGTTTGCATGCCTTTTAGTGACTCACCATCTGTGTATTTCAAGAGGTCGGTTTTGGCTGAGCTTTGAAGCCTGCAGTATTAGTGTGAGTAATACTACAAGTGAGCAGCTATGGGCCTGAGAACAATCCAGCTCAGTGGTGTGAAATATAAAGGATCAAGAAAGCGGCCATGCTCAGCTGGGTGAAGTGAAGCAAAAGCACAAATAGGAAGGCATCTGGATAACAACCCCGAGGAAATGAAGAGTGACCTCCACGGTTCCAGACGCTTCCAGACAGGTTTCCCTCCTGTGACTGTAAGCTCTGCTGTGCCCACAGAGGTAAGACTTGAATTAAATCACTCACTGAAACAGTATGTCAAATGTCTTAGAACCTAATGACATGTTCCCATCAGGAAAAATAAAAGATAATGCATCAAGAATCTACATATTGATAACCTGTATTCCCTGATAAAAATCAAGATCTACTCAAACTTAGGATGGATCCATTATCTGGAGTGAAATCACTCATTCATTCGTGTGTTATAATATTGTTAAATAAACTTAACTGGGACACAATGGATAACACAAATATTGTTCCTTGTAATATTACATTCATAAAAGCAAAAAAGTCAAAACAAATAAAAAATAATATAACGTTTCTAATTTCATTGAAATGAGTATATGGAAGATTCACTTGGTAAAGAGAAATTTTTTGTTGTCACCCAACTCAAATATTAAGGATTCAGAAAAGAATATATATATTTTACTTTTAAAAATGGCACAGAAAATATCTAGGCCTGACATTCAAGAAGGCAATAAGTCAGGATTTTAATGCATTGCTAGTCTAATGAAAATATCAAAAGTAGTATAAAAAATACCATGTGTCTTGCCTGAGAGAATAATAAAGTGAAACTGTAATCAGTTGCTAAAGCTTAATCGATATGATCGCATTGCTAAGTTTCTGGAGAGTGTTTTCTTTAATGAAAGTTGTGAGGTCACTACACTCTGTTGGTTTCTCGGGATTACATCATCAGAACCCCTCAGAGACTGCGTTTATTCTTTCCATCATCCTGAGCATAAGCCCAGTAATTTAAACATTCGTGGGTAAGTTGATAATTAAAAGATTTTTAAAAAGTCTTATTTTCTTGTTTCTCTCGTATCTCTTAAAATACCAGTTTGGTGGTTCAATGTGTTGAAAAAAGAGTACATCATAGGCCTAAAAGTTTAATTAGGCTTTTACATTAAGAGCAATTAAAAGAAATACATGGTCATCTCTTTCTCCATTAAAAAATAAAGTCCCTAATCCCAAGAAAGAGCACAAATTCAACTTTAATACTCTTGCTTCTACTAGCTAAAGATGAACTTTGACTTTTAAAATGTCCCTATTAGAAAATATTCAGCTGGGTACAGTGCCTCATACCCTAATCCTAGCACTTTGAGAGGTGGAGGCAAGAGGATTACCAGAGTCTTAGGGTTTGAGATCAGTCTAGGCAACTTGGCAATACTTCATCTCTACAATAAATCAAAAAATTACCTGGTCGTGGTGGCACATGTCTGTAGTTCCAGCTACTTGGAAGGCTGAAGCAGAAAGATCACCTGAGCCCAGCAGGTCAAGGCTGTGGTGGCCATGAGTGTGCCACTGTACTCCAGTCTGGGTGACAGAGTGAGACGTGAGACTTCGGTTAAAAAAAAAAAAATTTTAGTCATTTTCATTTATAACCTTCATGTGGGGTGGTGATGCTATCACAATAAGCAGGATTTTGAAGTAAGGGTAAAGAGAGTAGATTGCAGAATTTAATTTTTCTTGCTCCAACAATTATACTTCTGAAATAATTCCTTTCCATAAAACTTCCTTAAGCTTGTGGCTCCAATGCTAACCTTTTCCATGAAAAATTCATGTTCTCATCAAATTTATTTGCATGAGGCAAATACAAAAGGAAGCAAAGCTCAAAGAACTAATAATAAAAGCTATGGAATATTTCAGGCATAAAAGGAAGTTCAGTCTTTTATTTTTCCATTTCTATCCCTGTATTCTATCGAATCCATCAAATTCAAACACACACCGAGGAAATATATAGCCAATGAAAATCCTATGAAATAGTACCGCTAGCATGGTCCTGTGTAAATAATATTTGTAAGGATTTCATGTGTCAAAGACAAGCCACAGGTTTCACCAGTCACTAACTGAGTGATATTAGACAAGTCACTGAATCTTTCAGAGTCTGTTTTCTCATCTGGAAAATTAGAATAATATACAGGGTTGTTTGAACTTTAAATTTAATAATATATTTGAAGAGCCTGGGAAAGAACTATACAATATATGATGACTAAATGTAAACAAATAAATGAATAAATGTACCTCATCACTTTTGGTGAGTATATAGCAATTGTATACCAAACCAAAACAGTTCTCAGAGTTAAATTCATCATTGCAAATGTTTCTGTAAGAAAAAAGATTAAATTTGTACTATGTACTCCTTTAAATAATTTATTCTTAACAATAAAAAAACTGAAAAATAATAAAGAAAAGATGGAGGTAAAAAGAATAACAGGAAGACCAAAAAAATCCAGCTGAACAAATCCAATGATGCTAGCTTTTGGGGGGATAAAGTAAATGATATATAAATAAAATTCTACAAAAAAAAAGTTTGGAGTGCCTGTCTCTATCTGCTCAGGACAAAGTAAGTTTTTACTAAAACTATAATATTGACAATCAATAAATCCATCAATGTAATTTATTACATATGCATTAATACATATTAAAAAAGAAAAATTTGCATCTTTTAAATAGAGACCAAAGGTTTTTTTTTCCTACAACATTCAACACTCATTCATATCAGTGAAAAAGGAGACCTAGAAAGTTAATAAAAGTAAATAAAAGAATGGATTAATTTTATATAAAGCCTATCCACAGTAAACCTACAGTAAGATTACTTATTTGAAACATTTCTCGCTAAATTCAGGAACAAAGCAGAAATCATACAAGAATGACTGCTTTCATTCCTTCTACTGAACATTGTGCTTAACTGAAACAATACAATAAAACAAAGATGCAAGATATAAATATAAGACAACAAATTTAAGGCACAAAATTACAATTAACAAATAATATGTCTGACTTCATAGAAGTATCAAGGAAACTCGCTGATAAACTATTAAAATGAGGAAAAATGTAGCAAGTTAGTAGTATACAATATCATTATTAAAATAACAAATATTTTCACCAACAAAAAACAATTATGCAATGCAGTAAGAAAAGTAAAAACCATTTCATATAGTAACAGAAACTGTAAAGTACCTAGTAATCAATCTAATAAAAACATACAAAATATTTCTAAAGAAATTTTTATTTAAAAGTCTAATAGAAGACATGTCCTAGTCTATTTAGGTTGTTCTAACAAAATGCCTTGGACTGTGCTACGGCATGAATGTTTTTGTCTCTCTAAAACTTATATTGAAACTTAATACCCAATGCAATGTTTTTAGGAAGTATGTCCTTTAGGACAGGGGTCCCCAACCCCCAGGCCACAGCAGGAGGTGAGCAGTGGTTGAGCAATTGAAGCTTCATCGGTATTTACAGACACTCCTCATCACTCGCATTACCACCTGAGCTCTGCCTCTTGTCAGATCAGCAGCAGTACTAGATTCTCATGGGAGCGAGAACCTTATTGTGAACTGTGAAAGCAAGGGATCTAGGTTGCACACTCCTTATGAGAATCTAATGCCTGATAATCTGAGGTGGAGCTGAGGTGGGGTTGATAGTGATGGGAGGGGCTGCAAATACAGATTAACATTAACAGTGAGGTTTGACTGCACATCTTCCCCCTCCCCCATCCATGGAAGAATGATCTTCCACAAAAGTGCTCCCTGATGCCAAAAAGGTTAGGACCACTGCTTTAGGAGGTTGTTAGTCCATGGGAGCACTACTCTCATGGATGGGATTAGTTGCCTTAAAAGGGCTTGAGGGAGAAGTTTTTCCCTCCATCTCTTCTGCCCTTTTCTCTATCTGAGAATGCAACAGCAGTGCACCATCTTGGAAGTAGAGAGCAAGCCCTCACTAGATACTGAGTCTGCTGGTGTTTTTATCTTGACTTTTCAGTCTCTAGAACTAGAAGAAATACATTTCTTTCATTATAAATTACCCAGTTTAGGATAGTTAAACAGCACGAATGGGATGAAAAAGAAATCGGTTAGCAGAATGATGTGCTACTGTAACAAATACCCCAAAATATGAAGTGGCTTTGGAACTGTGTAATGGATGAGGGCTGGACCGTAAGAAACTGTTCTGGCTCAAAAGAAGAGGAGAGCTGAGGAAAGGCCTCAATCTTCTTAGAGGTTACTTAAGTGATTGTGGTCAGAATGTTGTTAGAAATATGGAGAGTCACGTCATCTCTAATGAGAAAATGTGGAACACGGTATTGGATGTAAAGGAAAGGCCATCTTTGCTACAAAGTAGCAAAGAACTTGACTGAACTGTGCTTTTGTCCTAATACAGCAGTCCCCAACCTTTTAGACATCAGGGACCAGTTTCGTAGAATACAATTTTTCCACAGGGGCGCGGGGAGTGATATTCAGGCATTAGGTTCTCATAAGGAGCATGCAACCTAGATCCCTCACATGCGCAGTTCACAGTAGGGTTCGTGCTTCTATGAGAATCTATGAGAACCTGATGCTGGACTGATCTGACAGGAGGTTAAGCTCCACTTACCCACGGCTCATCTCCTGCTGTGCGACCTGGTTCCTAACAGGCCATGGACCGGACCCACACTGGTCCACAGCCTGGGAGTTAGGGACCACTATCCTAGTGTTTTGTGGAAGGCAGAACATCAGAGCAATGAACTAGGATATTTGGTGGAAGAAACCTCTGAGCTAAGTGTTGAAAGGGCTGTATAATTTCTCTTGACTGCTTATAGAAAAATGTTAGAAGATATAAATGTAAGAAGAGAAAACTAATTTTAAAAATTCCACCCTGTAAAACATGATAAAACACGTTCAGGAAAGAGCACCAAAGATATGGCCAAGTGATAAGGAAATTAGTAGGATAGAAGAAAGCCAGACAATGTCATCAAGACAATGGAAGAATGACCTTGAAGGCAATTTGAAGATTGTTGGGGTCACCACGCTCATTACAGGCCCAGAATGTGAGGGTCATGAGGCCAACATGGTTTCAAAGGAGGGGCTCAAGGGTCCTGTTTCAACTTGGGACCTACTGCCCGGCACCACTTCGAGTCTCTTCTGATGTTCTAATTCTGGCACAGCATTCCTCAGCTGTCTCAGGTAGGCTCTGGTGTAGCTGCTCTCTGGAAGACATAGATGGCAAAGCCTCAATATGGTGCTAACCCCGCAGGCACACAGAGTACAGGAGCTTTGAGGGCACAGCTGCCTCTACCTAGAACCCAAAGGATGCCTCAGACAGCCTCAGGGCCCAGGCTGAGAACTGCCATGGGGCAGGATCACCACAGGGGGCCCCATTGCTTAGTGAAGCCGTGAGGGCAGGGCCAACTCCAGATGGGTAGAGTCACTAGCACAACACTAGCCTGAGAGACTGGCACCTGGCTCCAATGTATAAGAGCTGCTGCGTGGGCTGCACTCAGCAAAGCCATGGGGTTGGGCCTTCCAAGAGCCCCAGTCTGGAAACCAGAATATTGAGTCAAAGAAGACTATTCTGCAGCCTTAAGCTTTAGACTTGGCCCTGTTGGATTTAGGATTTAACTGGGATCTGTTATCCATTTCTTTTGTCTTGTTTCCCTTTTTTGGAATGGGAATGTCTATCCTTTGCCTATCCCATCATTGTACTTTGGAAGCACGTAATTTCTTTGATTTTATAGTCTCACAGCTAGAGGGAAATTTGCTTCAGATGAATGGGTACCCTGAGTCTCACCTATGTCTGATTTAGATAATATTTAGATGGAACTTTGGACTTACATTTTATAGTTGATGATGAAATGAGTTAGGACTTTGGGGGCTATTGGGTTATGGTAAGTAAATTTTGTTTGTGAGAAAGACATAAATTTTGGAGGGTCAGGTAGAATGCTATGGTTTGAATATTTGTGTCCCTTCAAAATTCATGTTAAAACTTAATCCCTAATGCAATAGTATTAAGAGGTGAAGCATTTAGGAGGTGATGTGGCCATGAGGGCTCTAGAATTAGTGGTCCTTTTTTCTTTTTTTTTGAGTTGGGGTCTCACTCTGTCGCCCAGACTGGAGTGCAGTGGCCGCTCCCAGCCACCGCAGCCTCGACCTGCTGGGCTCCGGCGATCCTTCCACCCCAGCCTTCCAAGTAGCTGGAACTACAGGCGTGCGCTACCATGCCCGGCTAGTTTTTTTGATTTATTGTAGAGATGAGGTCTCGCCAAGTTGCCCACGCGGGTCTCGAACCCGCGGGCTCAGGCAATCCACTCACCTCAGCCTCCCAAAGCACGGGATTACAGGCTGAGCCACTGAGCCCAGCTGAATTAGTGGTCTTAAAAGAGGGCCTGAATGGATAAGTTCATCCCTCCATTTATTTTTACCCTTTTCTCTATGTGAGGACACAGCAACAAGGTACTATCTTGGAAGCAGAGAAGCAAGCCCTCACCAAACATTGTATCTGCTGGTACTTTGATCTTGGACTTTCCAGCCTCCAGAACTGAGGGAAATAACTTTCTACTGCTTATAAATTACCCGATTTAAGGCATTTTATTATAGTAGCACAAACAGACAAAAACAACTAGGTAGTTTATAAACAACAGAGATGTATTGCTCACTGTTTTGGACCTTGGGAAATTTAAAATCAAGTTTCCAACACATTCAGTGTCTGGTTCTTGCTGTCCTACTCAAAGATGACACTTTCTCATGTGTCTTCACATGGCAAAAGGGGCAAAAAAAAGCTCCCTTCAACCTCTTTTATAAGAACACCAATCCCATTCACCAAGATGAAGCCTTCATGACTTAATCACTTCCCAAAAGACTCCACCTCTCAATACTATCATATTGGGTATTAGACTCCAACATATAAATTTTGGGGGAACACCAACATTCAGACTATAGCAAGGCCTGAATGATGTAGAGATTCTTATGGAAGGACTGAATATTTTGTGGATATTATTTAGGCTAAAATTAATCTATAAAAGCAAAGTTGTTCTAATCAGTACTAGACTATGACAACATGGCTCTAAAATTCATATGGAAAAGCACTGACTATTTGACACATCCGTTAGGACGTATATGGCTACAAATAACAGAAAAACCATCAAAAACAGCCTAAACTATAGAGACACAAAAATGTAGGATACATCTTCTTTTCTTTTCTTTTCTTTCTTTTTTTTGTTGAAAGCAGGATTAATTGAGAAGACAGAAAAGCTCCCACAGTGGGAAGGGACCCAAAGGGGTTGCCCCACCTTCTTTTCATATTGTCATTTTGTCACTTTCAGAATGCTGGCTTGTCTATTTAATCTGGCTATCATTAGGCTTAAAAAAAAGATTGTCTCATTCCCAGAAGTCTCATAAGAAGAAAGCAAACAGAGGCTTCCAAATATACCCCAGTGTTCCTTTTGTTAAATTGAGAAGAAAATAAATATCCGTGGGACACAGTTCATCACAAGTTAAATTCTAAACCAATCACAAACAAGAAGGAATGCATTTGCCACAGCTACTTAGAATAATTATAATTTTACTTCCCCCCTTAAGATTTTGGTGGGAGCTCAGATTCCCAGTACATCACTGCCCAATACCTAAAAAAGAACTAGAGTCCTATTGGCAAGAAAGAGTGGGTGGAAAAGACGGCCATGGGTAGGCAAACAACAATATCTAGCTAATTGGGTATTCAGAATGTATACAGAGTTAATTTAACTCAATTTTAAATATAGAAATGAGCAAAAATTACAAACAATAGATATTTTACAGACAAGAAAAAAACAAATGTCAAATAAACATGTGAAAGGATGACCAATTTTAGCAAGTAGTCACGAAAATGCAAGTCAGAACAATAATGACACCCCATCTAATATCTATGAGATCAGGGGTTATCATATTTTTTGTCAAAGGACCAGATAGGTTTTCTGGGTTAAGAAGAAAAGTAGAAGATATTTTGTAGATATGCACATAACCTCTAAAATGTAACCATTTGCAAATATTAAAACCATTCTTAGCTTACAGATTTAAAAAGCGGCAGCAAATGGAATTTGTTACATGGGCTATAGTTTTCTAACTTCACCATTCGGTGGACAAAACTTTAAAAGCTTAAAATAGCAAGTGATGATGAAAATGTAAGTAAAAGAGTGAACTGTAAGTAGGGAGGTTTATTGGTACAACCACTCTGGAAAATAATATGACAGTGTTTTTGAAAAATTAAAATGTTCACAACTTATAAACTAATAATTTTACCACTTGCATTGCTCCTTAGATAAATAGTTGCACATATGCACAAAAAATGTCTAAGAAAAATACACAAAACAATGTTATATATTTTCATAGGATACATATAGATAGTTGTTCATATAAGAAATACATTTAGAATGATACACTAAACTCAAAATCCTCATTATATTCAAGCAGAAGGAAGGGATCAGGTTTTGAGAATGTCTTCAAAGGGGTTAAAACTATATATGTATTTCTGGAGTTTTTTGATATTTTACAAGAAAAAAATGTTCATACATCACTTGTGTCTAATTAAAAATTAAAGAGCATACATAAAAATATCTTGAAAATTGGATACAGTAGAGAGGTCCAAATTATATAAAGCAGTGAATGAAAAGTTCAGAACTCCAAGAATTGAACATAAGTCATTTGAATTTTCAACGAGGTTAATTTATTTCATACAAAAGATAACATTTAAAAATAATCAAACATTACACTTGCTGGGTTTTCAATATTCGGTTTTAAAAGTCTTCCTCCTTGAATTATATAAAACTAAAAAAATACAGAAATAAACATACCACATTTGTGCACATGCGTGCACACGCGCGCACGTACACACACACACATACACACACACACCCCCCAGTCTTAGGTAGCATGTAACAAAGGATGTGCATTTATAGACAAGCTCTCAGACATTGCCTTTCTCACTTGAAGTAACTTACCTCCCTAATACATATACTTAATGATTAACAGGAATAATATCCAATTATAACTTTTCCCTTTGTCATTTAAATATCGAGAAGCGCTTACTCTATTAACTGTCAAAGAATTTTATATTAACTAATACTGACTGTGTGCTAGCTCTGGGATAATTCTGACAATGGGGACAAATAAAATAGAAAGACATATAAAAAAGCAAGCGTTCAAACATCCTTATGATGTAGAACCAAGTATAGCATTATTTAAAAATTACTAGGACTATAGTAAAGTTCTTGGCAGGACATCCCAGTAAGTTCAGACTTTAATATATAACCATCTCTTTTTGAAATACATATCTTCACCAGATTTAGAATTCTGGATTGATCATTTTATGTTTTTTCTTTTTCCTTTCAGCACTTTAAAAATGGTCTTTCACTTTCTTCTGGTCTCCGTAGTTTTTGATAAGAAGTTGGCAGTATTTTGAATCACGATTCCTTGTGTGAAATGTGTCTTTTTTACCTGCATGCTTTCAAGATTTCTTTATTATCTTTGGATTTTCAGCAGTTTGGCCATAATTGCTTAGGCATTTTTTGTGTTTATCTTGTTTAAGTTTCCCTGAGCTGCTTGAATCTGTAAAAGCGTGACTTTTAGCAATGAGAGAAAATTTTGGCCACTGTTTCATCGAATGTTTTGCCTGTTCTCCTCCTCCTCTCTTTCTAATAATACCCCACAGATCACTGATTATTTCTTTATCAATTCTTTTTCTCTCTTTTCCTCAGATGGGTAATTTCTTTTCTTTTTTCTTTTTTTTTTCTTTTTTTTTTTGTGTTGGAGTCTCACTCTTGTCATCCAGGCTGGAGTGCAGTGACATGCTCACAGCCACCACAGCCTCGACTTGTTGGGCTTAGGTGATCCTTCCACCTCAGCCTTCCAAGTAGCTGGAACTACAGGTGCACACTACCAGGCCCAGCTAGTTTTTGTGATTTATTGTAGAGACGAGGTCTCACTAAGTTGCCCGGGTGGGTCTCGAACCCCCGGGCTCAGGCAATCCTCTCTTGCCTTGGCCTCCCAAAGTTCTAGGATCACAGCCTGAGCCACCATGCCCTGCCTGGATGGGTAATTTCTATTAAATCATCTTTGAGGTCTCATTTGTTCTGTTTTCTCTATTCTGTGTGTTTCTATTTCTGATATTTTATTCTCCAAGTCTAAAATACACATTTTGGTTGTTTTTTTTTTATATATATACTTTCTATTTGTCTGATATTTTTACCTTTTCACTCACCCTGAGTATACAGTCCTTTACCTCATTGAACACAGTTATGATACATGCTTTAAAATGCTTGCTGATCTTAAACCAGGTGAAGTGGGGAAAAAAGTGAGGCCAAAACTTTGCCCGTACATTGACCATTTGTATACCTAATCCTGAAATGTACCCCACATCTTTAAAATAAAATAAAATTCTTGCTAAACAAACTTCTGAGTCATCTTGGCATTATTATTCTTTGGTCACTTTCTGTTAATGAATTCCATTTTTCTAATTATTCATATATTGAGTAATTTGAGATTGTATCCTGAACGTTGTGAATGTAATATGAATTCTGTTTGACTCCTCAAAAGAGTGCTTTTTTTTTAGTTACAGTAAGCAATTTACTTGGTTGGACTCAGACTGTGAACTCTGTCTCCTGGTTAGCAGCACAAAAGTCAATTTAATTATTTCTTTTTAACTGGATTCTACTCCTCACAATAGTAGTTCTGTAATTATCCAATGATTTGGGCAAAGTTATACACAGATATGGGGGCTTCCTGTTTCTAGCCTTTTTTTTTTTTCTAGGATTCTTCCCTAATATTCTAGTAGCTAAGATCAGGCTAGAGAACTGTGGTCTCCCATCAGTTTTAGCAATCCTGTGAAGTTGTGACCACAGATTGCCCCCAGGTTGAAAGCCATAAAAATTGAATCTTATTCCATGCTGCCCTTTTTTTCTTCACCAAATTTAAACTACTCTTCAGTGAGACCTTACTCTCCCATATTAGAAGAAAGAACACCTAACAGCTACTTCTATTCTTAATTTGGTTGAGCGGTGTCAGAGACATGATACTTATTCTTGAAAGTTTTAAATTTTTCATGAGAAATTTCCCTCACATGTACTTTTGAATTTGAAATCTATGGTATTAATAATGTAGTCAAATGTAAAAGATGTGTCCCATTTAAACATTCTATTTTATATATTCCTATTTGGAAATACCCAAAACACTGGTGGAAGCATGCTGAAAATATGAGTAGAGATGATAAAAGAAGGACATAAAAGTGATAATGTGATAATACAGGTCACCCCATTGTGTGAAGAGACAAAATAGTGTGTTCTGTTTTCGCACAGAGGCAAGGAAAATATAGCAATTATGAGAACATCATTTGCCCATGAAAAGGAATCAAAGCTCATTTGCCTAAAAGTAAAGAAGTTCTTGTCCAGTCTTCCTGATGATCTCAATTCCCCAGTGGTAGAAGAAATGACTTTAAAAATGACTACTCCAGACCTAGTTCTGACAAACATAGAAGTTATTTGGTGATTGGGAAATGATAAAATTCTTAGAAGAAAGCAGCCCTATCATCTTAGATCACAATAGCTACAGCAGAAAAAGTTGGGAAAAGCTTTTTTAAAATACAGAGCGTGTTTCAAAAATATTCTTATTCATGGTTTCATAAGTAAGAAAACGAACAGAAAGAAAGTCAGGACCATGGCAAGGGTACAAGGTGTTACACTGAAGTTTGATAGAAAGAAAACAAAATTTCTAATTTCCTGTTTTTGCTGCTGATTTTTCTGCCAAGTATAAAACTAGCATTCATAAGGGAATACAAAATCCAAATGTAACAAGGTTATTTTGTATGAGTTCAAGCCATTTGTCTTAGATGAGTTGCATCCCAAGGCCTTATTTTCTCTTCTTATGAGGACAACCATCAGATTGTATTATATCCCACCCTAGTGACTCATGTTAACTTAATAACATTTGCAAAGACCTTATTTCCAAATAAGGTCACATTTCTAGATACTGACAGATAGGACTTCAACATGTCATTTGGGGGGAGACAATTCAACCCATAACATCTGTCAACATTATTTTGTGGAATGACATAAATACATTAGTCGCTACTCTTTGTGTACAATAATTCCACTGGCTACTAATCTGATAATTTTTCTTAGTATTCAACTCATATTTCTCCATTCTATAAAAAACGATATAAAAAGCAAAGTATTTTTCTTGTTGTTGTTGTTGAGTTGGAATCTCACTCTGTCGCCCAGACTAGAGTGCAGTGGACGCTCCTGGCCACTGCAGCCTCAACATGCTGGGCTCCGGCGATCCTTCCACCTCAGCCTTCCGAGTAGCCGGAATTACAGGCACGTGCGACCATGCCTGACTGATTTTTTAAATTATTTATTGTAGAGATGAGGTCTCGCCAAGTTGCCCAGGTGGGTCTCAAACCCGCGGGCTCAGGCAATCCACTCACCTCAGCCTCCCAAAGCATGGGATTACAGGCTGAGCCATCGAGCCCGGCTTAAAAGCAAACTATTTGCTTGCCAGTTGACTCACTGAGGTCCGCATAAGCTTTGTGTCATGGATTTTCATATTAGGCAAGTCTGGTAATCCTTTCAAAGTGAAACATGAGTGGAGTGTGACAAGCCATTCTTATACAATTTATCATGGCTGCTCCCTTTTCCAGGTACTCACAATCTCTTTCTTTAGTAATACATCCCTGCGTCCAGTGGTTTGTTTGCCAAAACTATAATTTTTCACTTGAAAGTGGAACTGTCACTGGTTTTTTTTTCAGTTTTCAGACTCCTTTGCCCTTCTGTAAGATTTTTCATAAATAAGGATGGTTGTTGAGTGATTTAATTTGTAAGTTCTCTTGCCTAGACATGTCTAAATATAGAAAAGGTACAGTAAAAATATGTTATTATAATCTTATGGGATCATTAAATATGCAATCAGTAACTGACCAAAACATGGTTATGCAGTACCGGACTGAACATGCATCTGTTTCTCTGGGATGTCAGGAGGCTGGATGAGTTTCAAAGAGTTTCACACCCCATTACTAACAAGGTGCATTAAGAAAATATGCTATCTTCAGTCTGCATT
>CAUYQG010194446.1:0-40280 GCA_963574415.1 Tarsius wallacei
CGCGCTACCACGCCCGGCTAATTTTTTGGTTGATTATAGAGATGAGGTCTCGCCAAGTTGCCCAGGCAGGTCTCGAACCCGCGGGCTCAGGCAATCCACTCACCTCAGTCTCCCAAGGCGCGGGATTACAGGCTGAGCCACCGAGCCCGGTTGGAAATATATTATTAAATTAATTTTCCTTTTTCTTTTTAATATTGTTAGAAAAATTTTAATTGCTTACATTACTGATATTATATTTTTATTGGATAGCATTGCTTTGAAAGTTATTTATATTTTGTTCACTAATCAATTTATTTGAGTTCCAAACAGTGAATTTTCTGCTATCCTAATAAGTTAGAATTTTCTGAAAAATTTATTATGCACTTATTATTTGAATGCCATTAGCACAACGTCATGGTCAACTAGAATAATGGTAAATATTTTTAAATATTTTGCTCCAAGAACTCTTGGTTTTAGTTTTATGATTCCATAATAATTAGCTAAATTACACAAACATTTTATCTACTCTATACCCAGACAATAGTTTGATTTACATTTTGTGTGAGTAAGCCATACAGACACACACACACACACACACACACACACAAATACCTTCTTCTCCTCCTCCTCCTCCTCCTCCTTCTCCATAGAGATGGGGTTTTCTTATGTTGTCCAGGCTGTTTTAAAACTTTTGACCTTAAGGGATTATCCAATCTTGGCCTCTCAAAGTGATGGGATTTCAGGGGTGAACCATAGTGCTCGGCCCCCTATGTTCCATAGAAACAGTTATAAACACCAATCAGAATCCCATAAATGAATGTGATCAATAATGAAAAGTAGCAAGATTCTATTTCTCTGTGTCAATATCTTTCTGAAGTGTAAGAGGTAATAGAATATTCTTCTTCCTAAAGGAAGTCATACCATTAAAATAAACATATAAAAATGGCATTACAGCTTGTTTTGAAGTGAGTGCATTTCATAAAGTGATTCTTTGTTCCTCTAGATTGTGTCAAAAATAAAAGAGGAAGAAAATAAAAAGATTAAAATTGATCAGTTAATAACTATTTGTGGAATAAATTTGAGTTCAGGCTAAATACATAATGTAGCAGTTCTTCTGAAAATGTCTCAGACCGTCTCTGCTCTGTGGTTTGGATTTAATAGATATTTCCAGCAGATTTCCCCACAAATTAAAATATTCTGAAATCCAGTGTTCAGTCAATGATAACCAAACAAATTGTAAAGACCAGATTATATCCAGCCTCCATGTTTATTGCTGTTAGATGATTTTTTGTTTGGAATGTAGTAAACTATGACTTAAAAGGTTTGTGGTTTATCTCCTCACTTGCCTGTAAATAGAAGTCATCCTAATGAAAGCAACAATAAATAATAATTATTAATAAAGCATATTATTTATATTGATCATTTACCTTTTTCCATGTGTTCTAAGTTTTATATACACTAATTCATTTGTTAGCATATTTAATATCATAACAATAGAATTTAGCATAGTTATTTCCCCATTTTACAGATGGAAAAAAATCTTAATATATTACAGGGCAGTTAAACAATGAAATGGGACATTTATAGAAATACTCTTCACATTCTGTGCCGTTTTTGTATGTGTACAGCTATAAAAATGAGAAAAAAATCCCAGTCTTATTTTCCATTATTTTGGATAGCCCCTTTTGTTTTTTCAAATAAGAGCCATTTACAAAATTTTATTTTCAATTCTTGAAATTTTCTGTCTTTAGGCTTTTTCTCATTTTAAACTTTTGTCTTATTCACTCATTTATTGAGTCAAGGCACAGATTTCCCGAATACCCGCCATGTGACAGAAGTTGTTCTAGACCTTAGAGATCTCACTAAACAAAATAGAAATGACAATCCCTTTTCTAGTGGGGCTTACATTCTAAAGGGGGTTTCAAAGAGAGAGAAAATGACTAAGTAAAATATAAATAGAATCTGAGTGTGAAATGTCCATTGGATGAAAATATAGCAGAAAAGAGGGAAGCAGAATGTCCCTATTGGGTCTCTAGATGTTCTGTTACAAATGCAATTGTCGGTGATCGATTCTCTGTCAAGTGACATAACAAAGATCTGAAATGTGATAATTAGGCAAGATCTAACATTGGTCAGAAAGCAAGTCAAGTGAATGCTTGAGGAAATGGTCTCCTAGTCAAAATAAATAATCAAACCCTTAGATGAAGTGCTTTGCAAGTGGTGCATTTAACAACAGCCCACAGGGTTTACGCAAGTATTAAAAGCCAAGTGAAAGAGGCAGCAGCCAGAGATAACCCCCAACTTGTGTGTGTGTGTGTGTGTGTGTGTGTGTGTGTGTGTGTATGTATGTAATGGGAGAATGGAATTCGCATTGCTGAAATGTGACTGATTTCAAGTAGAGTTGGTTTTAGAAGGAAGTCAAAGAGTTCAGCCCAGGATATATTCAATGTGAGATATCTAATAGATGTGAGATGTCTAATAGACTTCAAGTAGATGTGTTGAGAAGACCAGATGAGTCTGGTGTCCAGGGGAGAAGTCTGGACAAAAGCATGGGCATCTTCAGTGTATAAATAATATGTATATCACTGAGACTGGATAAACTCATGAAGAATTGGGTATTGATAAAGAACAGAATAGGTCCAATGACTGAGTTCGTGACATCTCAATATTTAGAGATTAGCAACATGAAAATTAGATAAACTAAAAAAATAAGCTAATTATGTTCTAGGAAAGTAGAAGAGTGTGGTACCCAGAAGCCAAATGAAAGAGAAGAGTTAGAGACTGAACCAAATACTCCTGACAGGTCAACAGAAAGTGCACTAATGACCGCTGCATATAGCTCTGTGGAGGCCATGGGTGCCGTTGACAAGATCAGTTTTAATAAACTCAAGGGTATGAAAGTCCACATGGAGTTGATTAATGTGAAAATGGGAGGAAAAGAATTGAAGACAGCAAACAAATAGATACCATTTTAGATAGCTTTTCTCTCCACTTATGTGATAAGGAAATACTGGTTCAAGAAATAAATTCTTGGTGAATCTAAATGGAACCAAATCTTGCATCTGACACTCAGTGATGGCTAATGTTTAGTCAAGTTATTTCCCTTGATGGTCTTCAATTTCCTCTACTGTAAAAAGGAGAAAACTAAAGTGTATGTTTTATAGCATTGTTATGATAAGGATTCAATTGATAAGTGAATAAAAGTTGAATAGAAAACTATCTGGCATAGCCTGGTATCCTTAAGTAAATTTAATTCATCTTTTGAGACCTGGTATGAGTCTCACTAATTTCACAAAACCAACCCACTTTCACCCATCCACAGGAATTGTTCTGTGATGCCTTGAGACTTCTGCTGTTTTGCCTTCTTAAATAAATATTGACATTTTCACTGTGTTTTCCTGTATAGATTTTAAGTTCATCTAGAACAGGTTTATACCTTATATTTTGGGATGTGGTAGGGTCAGATCTATGATTTACAACTTAATGCCTATTTTCCTGTTCAAGTCTCAGTTTCCTTTTGGTATAGCATGGGGACTATAATGTCTTAATTTGGAGGGTGGAGAGGGAGTTAAATATGAGCATGAGTGAAGTACCTGAAGGAGCACATGTGGTAGCTATTCAATAAATGCTTATTGATTTCCGCAAACAAATCTTCACGTGATCATGCTTAAGTATACTATTATATAAATGTGATGCATTTCTATAGTTTTACCTGAAAGTAGCTACATATATGCTACTATTTATACATCAAAAACCTACCAGAATTCTGTTTTCATGAGTCTTCAGTTCACACTTGAGTGTCTGCATTATTGCCGTCCTTGTTTTCTCCTTGTTTCAGACAGATTTTTTTTTCCAATCTTCCAAATAAAGTGAAATATTATTTATTCAGTCACTGGAGTCTATAAAAAATGTATTTCTGCAGAAATCTTGGCCTCAAACCTAAAGAACTGCCAAACTAATTAAAGTTTAGCATTTATGGCAGAGGAGCAGAGAAGGCAATAAACTACTTTTGTGGGTAATTAAATGGTAAAAGAAAGCTGAGACATTTGATTAGGACAGAAGTCATTTACATTGAGTAAATTTCAATGCCACACACTTTTCTCTGATTGTACTAGAAGAAACTAAAAAGTAAAGGAGGCACCATTTTCAAAAAGAAAAAACAAAGAAAAGACTAAATTACTTTTCTAGTTTGGGTAAAAGAGAAATTGCTGTGGGAATTCTCAGATACCATTAGGAGGCAAAGTGTAATTCAATAACATCACCCATATTAGAATGACATGGTGGTATTTGCATAGAGGCATTTGTGTTATCAAAATGTGTTTGCCAATACAATTATTTTTTTCTCAATCTACCGTTAATGTTAGTGTGAATAAAGATGAAATATAACTGTGAATCTCTATAACTCTGATGTGAAAATTAAAGATATCTGCATTGTAAGGTAAGTACCATAGTAGTTATTATTTGTTGCATTGCATGTAGTGTTTCTTCGTTATAATGTTATAATCAGAATATTGACAAAATGGTCGGGAAGAAAAGAGTGGTCTGCATACTTAAATATTAAATATGATCTGATAGAATAATGAACTCATCCATGCTACACATGTGCATTGAATGATTACTACATCAACCACTGTTCTACAGCAAGGAATTTACTATGCATTTGCCTAATGGAGATAGATAATAAATAAGAAAACAGAGAGATGCATGTTATAATTTTAAATTTCAATACATGTATAAAACACAGAAGACATGGTAAAGTGCTAGAGTGTACTTTGAAAAAGTGAGTCATTATTTAGGTAGGATAGAGTAGATATTTGGAAAGAGGTATGCATGAAGTGAGAGAATGAGCCTTAGAAGCGACTGGAAGGAGAACACTCCAGCAAAGGAAGAGCAACTGCAGAAGTCCTAAGTTGGAGATGAGAATGACTTGTTTGAAGACGCCCTAGAAGACCAGGATAGTTGAAGCAGAGAATTATAAAGACACTGGGAGACGAAATCTAAGAGGTAGGCGGGGCCAGTAAAGAAAGAGGAGTTTGATATAATTCTAAGAGTGATGGAAAAAAAATCATGGTATATCCAGAGTTATATTTTTAAAAAGTGACTCCTATTACAAGAGAGATATTCGAGTTTTATGCCATTGCAATGTGCATCTTGCAATGTGCATCCTGCTGGAAACATTCCTCTGTATAACCTCTTCTGATTGACTCCTCAAACTACCTGTTATATAATTATCATCTATCTTTTATAGTGAAGAAACTAAGACTCCAAGAGGTGAGTCAACTTTCAGAAGTCGATGATGAAGCTGCCACTGCAACCTGAGTTTGTTTGACTCCAATCTCTGTTTCTTTCTCTTTTGTCTATAGCATACTGCCCTCCAAAGTTCCACTGTGTTCCTGCATCTACCAGAACTTATAAGCATAGGAAATCAAATTAAAATAGAAAAGCATTTTTGTAAAGGAGCTAATAATAGGATGTATATCATGATGCCGAGTTTTCCATATTCATTATCAATTTAATTCTCATTACAATTCGGTAAGATGGGGGCATAATCATTTCTGTATCATGAATAGGGGAAAACAAAGATCATCTGATTTAACCAAGGTCATGTAAGCATTAGGGTCGACTCAAAAGAGAACTGTCGGACTGTCTGACTTCCAGATTAACTCTGTCTTCAGGAGTACCTTGAAAATCATATAGAAATGATAATATTCCCTCTATTCATTATCCCTCTGATTGTAATTTTGCTGTCTGAGGTAAATTGCTAGAACACAAAATAGTAGTACCTTGCCAGGGTAGGAAGCTGTGAGGTCTCTGTTAAGCTTTAAGTTTCACTGACATAGCCTCTGAGTTGCCTAGATGCTCAAAATTCCCTCAAAGGGCACAAAGGTACCTTGTCATTTTTAGCAATGAAATTATAATTAGTAGGAGGCAGACAGTGAACACAGGCAGAACACATAGAAGGTTTTTTGAGAGCTTGAGCATTGAAAAGATGTGTCCAAAGAACTAGTTTGACCTTCTAGAAATCAGAGATTGGACAAAGCTCTCACTAGATTGATAATCAGGAAAGAATGATTTTACTCTGTCCTGAATAAATCAAAGAATGTGAATTATTTTTATGAGATAATCTTTGGTTCTGTGTAAAGCATTTCATTACACTGGAATAAGTTTAAATTCTGAGCAATTTCTACTATTCCATATATTTTAGTAGGGAGTTTCATTTTACATGTGAGTGTGGGTGGGATTTTATTGCCACTATCAGCGGTATCAAAGATTACTTCCCTGCTTTAGATTTTGTTCTTGTTTATCATATGCTTCATTCTGTCTGATATTTATCACTTGTATTTCCCAGAAAGAACAAAGAAACACTATCATCTAGCATCTTAACACTAAAAGCCCTATTATTCTCTTTTATTTTAAATTCTGCTGAAGCATTCTTCAGTTCTTATGTTTTTTCTTCCAAAAATGGTACAGCTAAAGTGAAACATGAGAGTTCATTGCAGAAGTCATTAAAGCAGTTTCTGCAGCAAATCAGAGAATCACAAAGACACAAATCCTGTTATTTTGAAACCAGGAAAGAGGTGAAGGTCATGGAGAAGACTGAATATTCTGCCTAGTCATTTGGAATTAGACTCAAGCAATGGGGGGTAGAAATCTAAGAGATGTGCTTGTGGATATAATTGCAAGTGTTAATTTTGACACCCCCAATTCCCTAAAAATAAATACTAAATAAAAGAGCATTTTGAAAGATAGTAATGCATACAATGTATATAAGTAACATCCACCTATCAGAGAGTCAAACAAACTAATCAACCTAAAAAATTCAAGTCACAGTCATAGTTTGGTACTTTAGTACAGAGTCAAAAACAAGTGATAAGAGTGTATGAAAGTAAAATTCCAAAATAAAAAATTTCAAAGAATGGTTGACTGTGGCATATATCAATGATTTGTAATACTTCAGAATACCCTTCCAAAGTAGAAGTTGGGGGGGAAAAAACAATTCTAGCTTTTGAACTAAGTAAAAGTGCTTTTTTCTATATTGGGCGATGTCTTAATTGTTCAAGATTCGATGTGTAGCCAAAGATAAATGAAGACTGTGTAAACAAGAACAACTGTGAAAAATAATATAATTTGGTAATTGGATGCAAGAGTTAGGAAGGGCTGTCGAATATTTAAAAGACCTCTAGTATATACATATATAAGAGAAATTGATTCATATGTCCAGCAAAATAATCAAACAGGAGTGTGTATTCATCATAGCCTCAAAAGGGGAACATGCCACATGTCCAATCAAAAACAGACTAAAAAAACAAATTGTGGCATATTTATATAATGGAATATTTTACAGCAATAGAAAGGACTATTGACATGCAAGGCATCTTGGATACATCTCATAGATATTTGGTGACATGAAAAAGTCAGACTCAAAGACTACACATTATAAAATTCTATGTATATGAAGTTAGAAAGAGTCAAAATTGATTAATGATGGAAGAAGTCAGAATGGTCAGGTTATATCTGGGGTGTGGCTGGGTATTCACTGGGAAAGAGAAGCACAAGGAAATCATTTTCTTGCACATGAATTGTGAATCTTAATCTGGGTTATTATCACATGGATATAGACAAATGAAAAAATCCACAAAGTGTAGATTTGAGTGCGCTCTTTGTATATTTTGTATGCATATGTGCTTTCATTTTTTTAAGTCAGATAAATAGGGAAATTTTTAAAAATACCATAGAAGTCTATAACTTCTAAGGAATTGTGTTTACAAACAAATAACAGGAAACTGTGAGGAGGAAGGGCATGGCTTTTAGCCTCCTTCCCCTTCCAGTGTTCCTAGCAACCACTGTTCCTTGAAGAATGCTGAAAGCATTTGATAATCCTGCAGACAACATATTTGAATGTGTTACATGAGGCAACTTCCTGCTCTAATGCTGCCTATGACGTGGACTGGGTCATTTTTGTTTATTTTTATTTTTATTTTTTTTACCAGACAACAGATCTAGAAGGGCAACATTGTATAGTGTCCAGTGGATATGCTTATATCATGACTCAGTGTGTGATAAAACATTTCAAATCCATTCTTTCAAGATGTTTTCGCACCCTCCATAATTTAGGAGATGAAGGTATATTTAGTCAGATGGCATTCGAGGGTGAAGCCGAGGTTTAAGCACATGGAGCCTTATATAAGCGGAGAGCAATAGGATACTGTTGAAGAGTATTAAGCAAGTGAGTGAATTGATAGCTTTGCAGCTTAAAAAGACTAAACTGGCAATGGTGTAGAGAATATCTAAATGCAGACAGACAGAGCACTAAAGAGAAAATTACAGAAATCCAAAGAATTAGTAACAAAGGCCTGGATTATAGTACTGCTGGGGTAATTTAGAAGAGGAAGTTTCGAAGGCCACTGAGGGGAGAAAAGATGTATCGAGATCAAGTTTATGACATGAAAGGCATGAAACACACACACACAAAAAATGAGTTAGGCATTATTTTATACTCTGATTGAACAGCAATTGTCCCAAATGTTTTACATAGATAAAATCTTTTAACCTACAAACAGCCCTATGAGGAAAGTACTGTTACAACATTATGAATGAGGGCACTGAGGCACAAAAAAATGGAAGTAACTTATCCAATGTTTCACAGCCAAAAGTGGCAGAAGGAGAATTTTACCTAGACTCGCTGCCCCATTGTGTGCTCATAATCACTTAAAAAAAATCCCTCCCTCTGTCAAGGCAGAGGGAGGAATTGAATTAGATTAGGAAAGTGACAAGAAGGCAGAAGTAATTGCCTGTGAGAGACAGGGCATCAAGGAACTAAAAGGCAATTTTTTTGTGCCAGGAAAACATATGAGAAGGGCAAAGGAATAATGACAAAGAGAGTCTGCAGCAAAGACATGGACTGGATGATGGAAAACCTTACATGCCATTCTAAAATGGCAGACTTGTTCATACAGACTAAAATAGCTGAACTATGGCTGTTATGAAAGTTCATCCAAAAGACTTTAGTTTCTAACTTTACAAATATGATATTGGTGTAAGCTTTTTGAATTTCACTAGCTCTGTTTTTAAATGGGGATGGTTGGCGATTAAATATAAAGAAAATTTTTTGTAAGTTCAAAAATTGTCCAAACTTTATTTACATATTTATACTCTGCCTTATTCTAGAAAGGATCCATGGTCTGAGGTTGTTTATAAAAAATGTATAGTAAAAGAAAAAAATGAATGAGAAAAAGTCAAGCACTTGCTATCATTACTTACGTTGTCAAGAAAAAAAAATACCAAATGCTCCTTGATAGCAGGTACAAATTGTCCTTCTCCCTTGCTGTCTAGTTCACCTGTTATTTAATTCCAATCCTAGAAGGACATTACTTGGCATTCTTTTCTGGATTATAATGTAGGAATGATTCACAAAGATAAGCCTTTTTTTTTCTTTACACAAGATGCAGGAATTCATGACCAGTTAGAGATGTGATAAAAACAGATGCAGAAAATATAAAGATAGGAGGCTTGTAGAACAAAGAGTGAGGAGTGAGCACACTGTACAAAAAAAATGGAAAAATGTGCATTTGACATTGAATTTCCTCCAGGAGGCTGAAAATAACTGAGCCGTTGAAATCTTGCAAAGCTGATCTGATCCCATAGGGAAAATATGTTGAGCTTGTTCTCTCTCTACCTTCTTAACCAGAATGTATTGAAGTTATGATTTTAAGCAGCCTTACAGTGATGCTCCAGCAGAACAGCCCCAGTGGAGCAGGTATGAACAGGAAGGTGAAGAAGAAGAAAGGAATTGTCAATGCAGCACGTTCATCAAACTGTTGAGTAGCTTGTGTTACTTCATATGCATATTTACCTTGTGAGCATTAAGATAATGAACATTTGGAATAGACTAGATTATGAAGTTACTTTGGCAAATTATTTGTCATATAAAAGGTGTTGAGATATTTTGCTTGCTTGCTTTTGTTTTAACAGATTCAACTTTACATACTTTCTTTGTTTTAAATAAGCCCTGCTTATACACGGTTGGCGAGCAACTGTACCATTCCCAGTACAGTCAATCTGTCTGTTTCCTGATCAATACTGACTGCTGCAGCTGAATTGATTATGCAGCAATTATTTAGACAACCCAAGTTAACAGAGTACAAGGTATATATATATATATTTCAAACATATGCATAACTACCACTTAATGTGCCAAATTGATCAACAGACCATGCCTAAACCTTTTGATTAGTAGACCATTCAGAACTCTTGTTTTGTGATTTTCTTCCTCCCTCTCTCCCTCTTCCCATCCTTTTTCCTTCTGCCTCCCTGCCTCTCTCCCTTCTCTCTCTCTTTTCGTCCTTCCCTCATGATGCAAGGAAAGATCTACTCTGTGCTGTTTCTCTAGCAACATCCAAATCATTGCTGGTTTATTTTGGTTTGTTTAATTTCATTATGATATTCGCTCACCATATGCCTATCCTGTTATATCTTTCAGCAGAATCCTGGTGGCAAGACTTTTGAGAAAATAAAAAGAAAATTACAGAGCAATATGTAGATTGTGTTTTAATGACTATAAGGAGGAACTCTCCTTCATAAAAGTGAGATAAAGATCAAGCTTCCACATCTCCCTTTTCATATTCATTTTGATCTAGGGTTCAGCTGCCATTTTGCCAGCAAAGAGCTGTAGAGGAAGAACCCTGCTTCAGCTGTCTGAGTATTGAACACTGGATAAATTCTATACCTTATCTCTCCAGCTGAAGTCCTAGATATTGGCAGGAGGGGACATGGGTTAAATTTTGTTGGCTGCAGCTAATCTTACAGTTCATTAGCACCTTAGTGATTGGTAATCTCACTTTATTAAATGTGTTTATTTGGTAGCGTCAGCTTTCCTTCTGAAATGTCCTTAAATAATAGCCATGGTCCCTTTAAGGCTGATGCTTCACACAAGTGAGGAATGGAGCAGTGCTGCAACAGGCAATGAGACCATTAGTGCTTTAATCTAAAATGAGCAGCCCAGGGTCCTTTGGATATTTCAGATTGAGAGATTAAAGCTCTTATCTCATGCTGTGAAATGTAATGTAATGCTTGCTGTCTAGTTTTTGGGAGTTCATTTCTAAAGTATTTTTATGACTTGCCAAATCTTGAAAAAGGCCTTTTTTTATTTTTCTTTAATAAATGTAGTGATAAGCTAATGATGTCAATGATGATAGTAAAATAAAAATAAACACATTAAAACAAAATAAAAGCAAAGATTGGAGATTTCTGCAAGGCGTTATACAAAAAATTATGTGAAAAAATAGATGTACACATGCAGCACTAGCTCTAATATGTAAAATGATCAAATTCTAGCACTAAATTATAAGTGTAGGGCTCACTGTGATATGATTTCTGTGACCACTATGTTATTCTCTGTATGATAGTCTCATCATAATTATTAATTCTCTAGTTACACTCTCAGTCAAATAAAAGGTCACATAAGCAACTCAAAATTGCGCTGCTTGCCTCAGAAACGCAAAATGAAGTTCAAGTTCTTTGGATTTGTGTCAGGACCTGAAAGTAAACGTTGCATAAGAAATCTTTTTATTCTCTTGGTGAGTCATCTTTTGAGTAGACCTCTACTTTTGATTTCGGTGACCTCCAGGGAAATCAATTTAACTGATGCTTTTCAAATAAAATTCTTCCAGGAAGCAATTTTCTGTTTTCTGCTGCAGTAGTTTGTGTAGGCAAAATACATAAAGATATTCTAATAGACAAATAGCTAAAAATTTATATATTACAATACATTATTTTGAGAGAGAGAACATATTCACCAGTATTCTGATTTTACCTTCTCACCTACATGTACTCAACCATCGCTTTACAGATATCACAGTTATTCCTGGCTATCTATACATATCTTTTATAAAACTGTTTCTTATAATTCAATGCTTAGGGCAAATATTTGAGAAATGAGAAGTCTCATGTTTAATGTATATCATACAGAATATTTTTAGTATGTGTGTCCACGAGGGTAGCAGATTTTTTCCACTTCTTGTATTCTCTCTTGTTCAATACATCAATAAGGTAAGATAGGATAGTGACAGAATATCTCCCTAGTACGATAGGGAAAAATCCAAGACTGTCAAGAAACTAAACCTGTAATGGCTAAGAAATTGTGTTAGCACAAAATAGGGATAAACTATAGCTTCTGAGAGTTAAATTGACATATTCAAAGCAAGGCAACTAATATTTTGCTGGACTTGCCTTTTTTGTTAAAAACATGTTGGTCATTCATTCACTCAGCTACTGCTCAGTGAGAATCCACCATGTGAGAGACTTTTTTATGATCTGGGAATCAGAAAAAGTGTTTTTAAATAAAGACAAAGTCCCTGATATAATTGTAAGAAAATTATTGGAGGAAAACTTCTGTGGTTATGTAATGCCTAGTGACAGACCTATGAGCCTGCTCAGTTCAACCACTAAAACAAACAAACATAGAATACGAACAACAAAATAAGACCCAAATGGGCTAAGATTCCAAAAGAACCTCTTAAAGGTTCTGAATATATGCAGACGCATTTATCCTGAGAGAATTTTCTGATTTGAGATATGGGCAGAAAGCTGAACGTTTATCCATTGAGGACTGCTGCAGGTGATCAGAATAAAATGGTAGACTTTGGGAAGGGAGTTTGAAGGGTGAGCTCAAGAACATAGCTGGTTGCCCTTTGGCACATGGGTCACATTCAGGAGCACCATAGATTGGAAGGGTAAAATCAGTCAATGTAATTCAGCATAGCAATATACTAAAAAGACAAAGATTTTCCTAAAAGATGAAGAAAAAGTTATCACAATGTTCAATATCTATCCATGATAATAATGTTTAGCAAATTAACGATGAATCTGATTTAGAAAATGTACAAAACCTACATCTAACATCACATACAATGGAAAGAAGGCAGTGATGTTCTCGCTCAACCCTCTAATAATACAGTATACTGCACACCATATGCAGTGCAATAAGTCACAGAAAAGAAATAAAATGCAGATTGGAAAAAATTTATCGATTCTTATGATACTATGCCTATATAGAAATTGTAAAGAATCTATACAAACGGGTACTAGAACTATTACAATATGCAAGTTAATTATTTAAAAATTAATTTTATATCTCTGCCTTGGCAATGAACAGTTAAAAGTTATTTTTTCAAAAAGTAGAAATTATAATAGTTCCACAAAAACATGAAATACATAAAATCTAACAAAATGCATGCAGAATTTGTATGATGAAAACGACAAAGCACTGATGAAAGTAATCAAAAAACAGCTGAGTACATGAAGAGATAATCTTTGTTCCTGAAATGGAAGATTCTATATTGTTAGCATGTTAATTCTTTCCAAACTAACCGAAGAATTAATGCAGTTCCAATCACACCCCAGCCAAATTTTTTGTATTAATAAACTAGCTGAGTCTAAGTTTTATATAGAAAGGCAATAAACTAAAATAGTCAGAACAATCATGAAAAAAAGACCAAATTGGGGAACTCATTATATCTAATTTTAAGACTTTGTATAATATGACAGTGATTAAGACAGTACAATATTACCCTATATACAAAATTAACTCAAGATGGATCATGAACTCAGATGTGAGAACAAAAACTGTAAAAGTTTTGAAAGATAACCTAGGAGAAAATCCTTACAATATCAGATTAGGACTATATTTTTTAGAACACAAAAATCATGGTACACGCAGCAAAAAAAAAAAGAAAAAAAAAAGATAAATTGCAAATATTCAAAATTAGGAGCTTCTGTTTTTTGAAAGACACCTTAAGAAAATTAATACGACCAGGCTTGGTGGCTCAGCCTGTCATCCCAGCGCTTTGGGAGACCGAGGCAAGTGGATTGCCTGAGCCCGAGAGTTCAAGACCCACCTGGGCAACTTGGTGAGACCTCGTCTCTACAATAAAAAAAAAAAAAAAAATTAGCCGGTCGTGGTAGCACGTGTCTGTAGTTCCAGCTACTTGGAAAGTCAAGGTGGAAGGATTGCTGGAGCCCAGCAAGTTAAGGCTGCAGTGGCCGTGAGCATGCCACTGCCCTCCAGCCTGGGCGACAGAGTGAGACTCTAACTAAAAAAAAAAAAGAAAGAAAGAAAATTAAGACAATCCACAGACTGTGAAAAAAAATTCAAATCACATATCTGATTTTAAAAAACCTGCATCCAGAATATACAAAGAAAGTTCAAAACTCAAAAATAAGAAATAAAAAACCCCCAACCCATTAAAATAATGGCCACTCAATGTGAAAAGGCATACCACCAAAAAACAAAAAAATGTAGACGGAAGACACAATCTTTTCAATATTATTACTCATTTAGGAAATGAAAATTAAGACCCACCATGTGAAATTCATATACACCTATTAGAATGGCTGAAAATGAAACACAAAAACAACAAATATGGACCATACCAATTGCTGACAAAGATACAAAATATGTAGAACTGTCATATATTTCTGGTATGAACACAAAATGAATAAAACTACTTTGAGAAACCATGCGATAATATCTTCATAACATTAGACCTATATGACCCAGCAATTCCACTCCCAGGTACTTACCCAAGTGAAATAAGAAATGTCTAGTCATACAAACACACACACACACACACACACACACTGTAAATGCTTATAGAAGCTTTATTCAATATTAACAGAAATAAGTAACAAATCACATGTTTCTCAGTGCTGGAATACACAGCCGGTGATACATCCACACCATGAATTACTACTCAGCAGCAACTACTGACACGTGCAACATCATGCATGAATTCCACATGCAACATGCTAAGTGAAAGAAAACAGACCTAAAATAATGCATACTATATTATATCCTTTACACCCATAGTCCCCAATCCCGGCCATACCAGCCCACGGCCTGTTAGGAACCCGGCAGCACAGCAGGAAGTGAGCGATGGGAGAGCGCCGCCTCCTGTCAGATCAGTGGGACCGCACATTATTTTATTTACCACTTGAATTTCTCCTCCTACTCCTCCTCCTCCTTCTCCTCCTTCCTTATTCCTTCTTTCTTCTTTTTCTTCTTCTTCTGTTGGTGAGTTGTATACTTATTGTATTACCTATTACAGTGTAATAATAGAAAGTGCACAATAAATGTTCAGTGCTTGAATCATCCTGAAACCATCTGCTCCCACGCCCTTTCCCCCATCTTTCTTCCACAAACGGGTCCCTGATGCCAAAAAGGTGGACCGCTGCTTTACACGACATCGGGAAAGACAAAATTTATTCAGGCCGTAAAAAGATCAGTGATGGCCAGAGGATTTGGAGACAGGTTGTCTCTGAAGAGGCTTGAAGACAATTTTTGATGATATATAACTATTCTATACTTTGATTGTGGTTGTGTTTATATGAATATAGAATTTGTCAAAAGTTGCAGAAGTGTGAATAAAGAAGGATGGGTCCTATTGTATATATCTTAATTTATAAAATTAAAACAAATCAATCACTGTATTTTATTACATTTATGGGAAGATGATCATCTTAATAAATGCAACAAAATCATTTTATAATCTATGAAGAATGAAAAGTATCTCTTAACATACTGTATAACTAAGCTTTCTTAATCCAATAAAGAGTATCTATGTAAAAGCTTTAACAAATGAGACTTAATGGGGAGTGGTAGTAATCAGTAAAAGAAAGAATACAAAGCACTAATTCTGGAAACATAGGAATAAGCCTTTGACAGTTTCCATTTCACATCATGTGTACATGGAAATTAAAAGTAACTCTGAGTTTTAATAAGTGATCTAGCAAGGTTGCAAGTTACATTGCAAATATAGAATTCAATTTATATTTTATAGGTCAGTCACAAACACAAAGAAATGAATTATTTAAAAAAGGAATAGAGTTTACAACATCATCTGAAAACTTCAAGCATCTACCAATAAATATAATAAAAGATTGCAAACCTGTACAATATATAATCCAAATCAACATCAGAAATTTTTAAATTTTGAGATAACTAGAGAAATATTGCATTTTCAGGTAATGAAGTGCTCAATATTGCTAAGATGTCAAATTTCCATTCATTGATCTATAGGTCAATGCACTCCCACTCAAAAATCAAAGTTTTTCTTTAATTTTTGCTTTTGTTTTGCTGTGAAAAGCCATGGATTACAAAATTTATATGAAAATCTGCAAAGAACAGATATCCAAGACAATCTTAAACAAGATAAATAAACCCTAAAAAGTGGCATACAAGGTATATTTATTTAAGTTGATATCAACTAAAACAGCAGAAATACAGATAGTCTATTAAAATAGACTGTACAGACACTATTTCCCACATGTATGATAAACTGAGATACAGTAGAGAATGGATGGCCTTTGTATTTTTTTTTTTTGGTGCTGGGAAAACTGAATTTCTACTGCTACTGCCCATCTTATATAAAGTCTATTTAAAGTGGATTACAAATATCAATGTACAAGGCAAAACAATAAAGACTTTAGACTAAAACATAAGAAAATATTTCTATGACCTCAAGTTGTCAAAGATTTTTTACAAAGAAGATTAAATGCTAGCAAAGGAAAAAAGTAAAAGATCAATGGAATCTTATTAAAACTAAGAACGTTTCATGAAAATACATTAAAAAATTAGGAAGTAAGTCACAGGTTGGAGAATGTATTTGTACAACGTAAAGCTGACAAAGAACTTGTGGTTAGAATATAAAGAAAAATTCTATTAATCAATATGAAAAAATCAGACTAATTAGTAGATAAATGAGGAACAATTTAATAAGTGCTTCATAAAATAGGATATACAAATGCCAACATTAAAAAGAGGCTCTCAATATAAATCATCATCATGAAAATGGAAAATCAAACCAATATGAGGTATTTGAAATTCTAGCTAGGTAAGATGGAACTGTCCTACTCTAACTAAAAAAACAACTATTCTCTACCACTGGAAAACACACAAGTCAAGAATGTGACCCCTGAGAGACGAGGAGGACTCGAAATGAGTGCTGAGGTCTCCTCAGTTTTCTGTTGGAAGGCAATTGCCAGATAACAGCATAGAAATAAACAGGGTACAACATAAAGAAGCCTAAGAGAGGTGGCACATCTGGGATTTGAGGGCAGAGTATCAGAAAGGAATAAGTTATACACAGAAAGAACTCCAGAAATCTTCATAATGTCCCTTTGACTCTGTAACTGAATACTAAGTTTTGCATGTTTGGGATAAAACTGCACAGGGCTTGGCAGAAGCTGAACTATTCCCAGACCTAATTCTCCCTAGTTCAGAGACATACTAACTACCAAAATTGGAAAGACCTCACTGTACAGCTCAGGCATTTAGTATAGACCACAGCGAAGTCATAGCTTCATAATAGGGCAAAGCTAGCCTTGGAGCAGCAATTCTCAACCTTGTGACTATTGACATGCTGGTCCAGAAAATTGCTTGTTGCAGGTTTGTTTAGTGTATTGAAAGGTTCTTAGCATCATCACTGTTCTCTATCAATAGACACCAATGAGACTCCTCAGTTGCAACACCAGCATTGTTTCCAGATATTGTAAAATGAACTTTGTAGGGCAAAAGTCACCCCTAGTCAAGAACCACTGCCCTAAAGGTTACCCTAGACTCTAAAAATAAAATACCAAACTTTCAACCATGCCTAGAAAAGATCAAGCTTCTCCACAAGAAACTTAATTACCTGCCAATAAAACAAATGTAAAATGAAAGGGAAATAATAAACTACATCAAGCAACAATCTAACATTTATGGAAGAAAATATTTTCAATTTACTTATCTAACCAAGGACTTATATCTAGAACCTATAAAGAGCTCTTACAACTCAATACTTAGTAAATAGCCAAATAGAAAACAGGAAAAGATATTTGAAAAGAGATTTTATAAAATATATAGATACTAATAAGTACATGAAAAAATGCTCAATATTTTTAGTCATCTAAGGCCACAATGATGATATTTAAACATTAGATAAACACCAATTTAAACAAAATTAGATATCACTACAAATCTATTTGACAGGTAAATTAAAAATGCTGATCCTACTAAGTGTTGGAAAGTATGTGAAGCAACCATAACTCTGATACATTGCTATTTGGAATGTAAAACAATACAACTATTTTGAAAAATAATTGAGTATTATGCTATAAATCTGTTATAAATACAACCCAAATATTACTCTCCTAGTTATTTACCGATGAAAACTGAAAATACGTAGCACAAATATTTATAAAATAATTTTTATAGAAACTTTACTCATAGTAATACAAAACTGTAAATAACCCAAATACTCATCAACAATTGAAGAAAAGAAACACATTGTAGTATATCCTTACAATGGAATGCTTAGCAATAAAACTAAATAAATGATGGATGCATACAACAGGATGGATAAGTATCAGACATTTGCTAAATGAAAGAAGATTAAAGCAGTACATACTTCAAAACTGCATTTTATGTAAAACTTTAGTGAAAACAAAGTCTGTCTGTAGTGATGGAAAAATGGGTGAGAACCCTTGGATGAGGATGGGCAAGAGATTTGGGGGGAATTATAGAAATGTTCCATATTTTGATTGTGGTGATGGTCACAAGGCTAAAAATATTTATACATACTTATCAAAGTTTATACTTAACATTGATATAGCTTGGTTTATGTTATTAACATTTACAGTTAATTCAAAAATAGGTTATTGATACCAACTTATCAGAAAGACTAAATTAATAAAAAACAGAACCCTTAAACACTGCTGGTAGGAATACATATTGATACTTTGGAAATATTTCAAAGTTCTTTTCTAAACTGAACACACACATATCCCATGTGTCATGACCCAATGCTTCAATTTCCAGGTATATACTCAATAAAAACATTTATGGATGTTCACTAAAGTCATTTATAAAAATTCTGATAGCAGCAAGACTTGAAAGAATGCAAATATTCATCAAGAGTAGAATAAAATATAAATTGTGAAATATTTATTACATTATGTACAGCAGTAAGAACAAACTACAGCTACACACAAAAATAGGGAAGAATCTCATGAGCACATTAATTGTCTAGCTTCACAGACACTAAAATGTGCAAGTGGAGAAAACAAAAACATGCAAAAATACCCTATGGTCTTACAAAATTAAGAAGTTGATTACTTTGGGAGACTGATATATTACTGTTTATAATAGTTTCTAAAGTGTTTTGGATTGGTTTCCTAGGGCTGCCATAACAAAGACTGGGTGGCTGAAACAATTTAAATTCGTTTGCTCACAGTATGGAAGATAGAAGTCTGAGATAAAGGTGTTAACAGGGTTGCTTCTTCCAAGTCTTCGCTCCTTGGTTTGCATGTGACTGTCTTCTCCCTGTGTCTTTACATGGTCTTTTTCCTGCATATGCTTGTGTTCTAATCTTTTATAAGGACACAAGTCATATTAGATTAGGGACCACCTTAATTCATTTTAACTCAGTTGCTTCCTTAAAGATCTTATGTCCAAATATAGTCACTTTCAGCAGTACTGTGGGTTAAAACTTCAACATACAGCTTTAAGGGAGGGTGTGTACATTGTTCAGCCTACCACAGTAACCATCGCGTGTACTGAAAAAACCACACTCCTATGTATCTAGAACGGTATTTCCTAGGGAGAATTATCACTGGGAGAATTAAGAAAATAGTCATTTGAATCATTTTTTGTCTTCTGTGGTTCAAATGAGGAGCTCTGGCTTGATCCTAAGACTAGAGAATGTATAAGGAAACGTGGTACAGATGCTACGATCACAAAAAGTCCTACCTGTAAGTAGAACTCATAGAATGCAAACACTGTGCCTGGAACTCTTCTTTGTGTTTGCCGTGCATTTACATGTTTAAATCTCATGAGAGCTCTAAAATTATCAATCAATCCCTTTTCACATGATGAAACCAAGGTACTGAGAAGTTAAACTACCTAATTAAAGAAACAGAAATACTAAATGAAAGAGCTAATATTCAAACCGAGGAAGTCTGGCTCCAAACACGGTCTTCTTAACCGCCATACTACTAACACCTGTACGTAGTCAAAGTCCCACTAGATTGGTTTGCCTTATATAATTGTGACATTATTCAAGGCCATATTTCCCAAACAATTTCTGTTTAATTCTGAACTAACGGTTGTGGGTCAATTATATTTTCAAAAAAAGATAAAGCTGCTGCCTCTACTGTGGGATCCTGAAAATACAATACCATTTCCACGTACTCTAAGAATCTAGTTGTTTGATTGGACTCATTCTTTATTCTACAAAACATGACTTAAAGTAAGCCAGAATTTGGTTGTGGTTTTAAATTATTATTATTTTTACAAAGATCTTTGTCTTTTCAGTGTTAGTGTATGGTGGGGGGGGACTGTGTATGATGGCTCACACCTATAATTCCAGCACTTTGGAGGCAAAGGTGGGAGGATTGCTTAAGGCCAGGAGTTCAAGATTAGTGTTGGTGTATGGAAAAGGGATTTTATTGTAATGATAGTTAATACATTTATGTAAATTTTAAATGATGTTTGATAATTGGAAATTTAATTTTCACTCTAGATAGTATAATGGGTACATGACATTACTTTATGCTGATGTCAATGTGATGGCATGGCCAACTCCTATAGTTTGAATCAAAATAAACCACTAAGTATATTTATGCAGAATAATTTAACAATTAAAGCAAAAGGATAATTTCCTAAGATTCTAAGAAATAAAAAATAAGACTCGTAGAGATTAATTTAGCACAATTCTGATTGATCAAAATCAGAAACAAAAGTAAAATTACTACTATTGTTCTACGGAAATTGTATATCAGATTACAATTTTTCATGGTGTGAATAGAATTATAATGCATATCTTCTTTGAAAGTTATTATTTAAGTAGCTAACCTTTTTATCCTTATAATTCAATATTCACAAGTATTTTAACAATTTCAAATGTATAAAATCCAAATAGCTTCAAGATTTTGCTATTGTCATTTTAATTCAGTTTTAGTTTAAGTATAGTTATTTATTCCAATTCAATGCATAATTCTTGCAATTAGGACTTGAGTAGGATTAATTTTTATTCTCTGCAGCTCTTTGTTGCTTTGTTATGTCTAGACATACTACACATCTTCTGCAATAAACATTTGAGTTTGACTTCTTGGTGCTATTGAGATGTTCACATCATTTACAATGTTTTAGTAATCCATCCATCATAATAATGTCATGTAAAATTTATGATCCCGATGCCACTTCTAGTGACAACATCATGAAAATAAGATTAACCACAAGAAACCCATTGGTGACAAAGGAAGTAAGGCTGTTTTCTGTCCAGAAACCAGGCGGGTACATTTATGATTATAGCAATCTTTCTGCAATCAATGCCAAATAAAAGTTTCTTGTCTTAAAGCAGTACAAATATCAGAGAAAGGAGTCATCTTGATCTCTATTTTTTCAATATGTATGTTTTAAAGAATAGATAAAGAATATGAAATACAGTTTTTAACTAATGGTTAGTCAAATATAAGTCCCAAACCATTAAGAAAATTTGGAATTAAATATTGACATTTGGTATTTAAAAATCCATTACAAACTATGGTATTAATGTTTAAATCATTCATAACAAAATATCTTAAATTACTTGGCACATTTTAAAGGTTATTGCTTGAAGCATTTGCTTTTAATCTCGTGATATTTATGCAACACTATATTCTGCTATAACAAAGATGTAGTCTGTACTTGTCCACATTAGGACTGAATACTATCTAGAGAGATAACTGGAAAAGTCACCTACTGTGTTTACGTATAAATAGAACTATCTTCTTCTACCTCATCGACCTTGTTTAAAAAAAAAAATACAGATAGCTATTGAGGCAGTTTCCAAAGTCTAGAGTTTCATTTGCTTGTAAATCTCACAATTCTATTTACAAAAGAAATTCTATTATTGTAAATATCAATATTTGCATTTTAAAAGGATTATTTATTGGTTTGGCAATGGGAAGGAGTGACAGCAGGAAATGGATTGGAAAGAAGACACGGAGGGGATACAATAAAGTCCAGAAAGCCTCTGGGATGCTTGAATACAAAATACAATTTCTGGTTTCATAAGTTCCTCATTAAAAAGAAAGCATAGCAGCAAGAATGGAATGGCCTGGATTGATTTTTTTTTAATAGTGCTCATTCATAAAATAAGGAAAGTTATTGAAATAAAGTGATATTAAGAAACTCTTTTTGTTTGAGCCAGTTTGCTACCTGACCAATTTAATCACATGCAGGCATTTGAAAAGCATTGGTTGAGCAGAAAAACATGAGGTTATGAACTGTGTTGTATCGGGTAGAATTTTTAAGGAGAACAAGAACAGTTATTGAAGCAGTGGTACAAAAGAACCTTAAAATTGCATTCATGTCTAGCACATCACGCAAACAGCAGGTGCTTTTTTATTTTTGGTATTTGTATTGGTTTTCTATGAGAAACTTCCCTGGAAGTCAAAAAACAAAAAGAACTATATCGAAGTGGAATGTAGAAGGTGTTTAAATGAGTAACGTGTTTATTGAAAGACCTTAATTGGCAACTGGGTACTGCACATAGTCATCAACAAATATGCATTAATCTTACTCTGTTTGAGACCTTGCATCAGCCACTGTGGGAAACTCAAAGATAAATGAGACTTAGTCTCTCCTATTGCTGAACCGGCACTCTGCTTTGGGCCATGAGTCATTCTAAGTGGCAAATGTAAAGTATTGTGTCTCGTACAGGATTTTAGAAAAAGAGATTGATCACTGTGACCCCAGCTGGTGAGGAAAGCCTTTGTGGAGGAAGTCAGACTTGACCTAGAGGGTGAATAAAAAATGAGCCATAAATAATAATAATAATAACTCATAAGCTATATAATGTTTTATTGGTTTGAAAGCACTTTACTTTGGCATTACCTCATTCATCGCTCACAATTGAGTGAGCAAGTGAGTCTGGCACAGGCAGCAGGCAATTGTTGTCAAGAGAACTACGAAGGGCTATCATTAGAAGGAAAAGTGAGGGTCAGATATTATAGAAAAGGGCCTTGAATCCCGGAAGCTACACATTTGGACTAACTTGTAGGCTATGGAAGCTTCTGTGTTTCCATGTGTGTATGCATAAAATATTTTGAAAATTGATTGAGTCTTTTTCATAGGTTGATTGAAGCATACAGGTTTCTCTTTACAGTTCAGAAAATAAAGATTATGCACCATGTATCCTTGCACAATTGCCTTATTTGGAGAGGCATCTAGCTCTCTTCTCCTATCTGGCAATTTCAAGCTGGTGGCAGCACTTCATCCATATGATTTTATAGTTACTACAAATTTTTCCCTATCCATGAATCATATATGTACACAGTATTTAGGTGTGGAAAATAAGTTATAAAAAATCTTCTTGGGCAAAACAATTTGACACAATAAACAAATGGAAGAATATAAATAAAAGGTAGCAAAAGTATAGAGGAGTGAGGTTGCTCTATCAAATAAGAATAGTGCACAGTTTTATTTCAAGTGGTCCTCTTCAGAACTGGTTTTACTCCAAAAACGTATAGCAAAAAAATCTTCCAGGAGAGCCAGCAGAGTCAGTGAGAAATTAATGAAATGATCTCCACTTAGAATAAAATGAAGACAAATAAATGGCACCTGTTAAGATACAGGAATAATTACCTGAACTTTTCAACACTTAACAAATATATACGACCCATAGTAACAATGTCTAGTGATATAAAAGAAAGCTTTTGTCTTCTTGAGACACAATGAATCTGTGCCTTTCTTACTTCACAATTTTTATATATTTTTTTCCTGTGGGATATCACTTTACACTGAATAAATGATAAATAATAATTGGGGCCTACATGATTCACTACTTTTCAGTGTCCAAAAAAAAGTCAACCCTAATCTCTAAACATTTGTAAATGCTAATTACATCTTCCAAATAATTATCCATGTGATGTTAATACAATTTATCATACATAAACTTATAAAAGTTTAAAGCATGTGAAACTTAGCTACAAGAAACTTTGACCATGAAAACCTGTGGCTAAAAAAATTTTTGATTTTACATAATTGAAAACTTCTGGATGAGTTTCAATAAAATCATCAACCGGAGATTAAGCTTAAGCGAACATATCCATACCTTTTTGGGTGGGAAACAGGAATCCAATTTTTTAAAATGTGGGCTGTGTTGCAGGTTTTAGTGACTATTTTAGTTTTAGTAAGCACTTTAGAAACCTTATCTTATTTAATAATCTTAACGTTTTTTGAAATGTATGGTTATGTCTTCATTTTTTTAATGAGAATATTAAAATTCAAAGTGGTGTAATGACTCATTCAAGTTCACACATCCAATGTGTGATGATAAATCAGAGTTCTTTTTGGACCCTCCTTTCTCCCACCTCACCCCACCCACCCTTCACATAAAGCATCACACATGCTATCAGACACACAGGATCCTTACTCCTCACTCACCTGAGTAAGCAAAGGTCTGTTAGGTTTCATTTCAGTAACTTCCAAACAACTATCCATATGTGCATTTATGGGAAAACACAGAGGACTTAACCGCTGCCCCAAGGAAAGAAATGGCTACTGGAGAAATAAATATCTGCTGGTAGAATGTGACATATTGGTAATATGCCTTCAAAAATATTATAATCTGTGAAAAGGCATTACTGATGACTCTACAATTCATATTGCATAAATGGTTTCAATTACTGAATGTTCGTACTTTGATTTTGACTTTTATATGAGACCATAGAAATTGGGGCTCATTTTTGGAAGGTATAAATTTTAAAGACAATGCTTTTTTCAGTGTTTTATAATTCATTGAATTCTCTCTCTTAAATTTTCATATTTGAAACTCAGAACAACTGGGTAGTTATTCCTATTCTCTCCATTTGGGGTAGGGGGGAAGGCAAGCAAATCACCAAAGCCAAGATAAGGAAGAAATCGGTTCAGGTGCTCCAACTGCAAGTAATAGAGCCAGGCCTTCCTACACCATTTCTAGTTCTTTTTAAGGCACTTCTTAGCCTCTCCAATTATTTTCTACAACTGAAATAAAAAATGCAGAAAATATTGCCTTTACTTCTGCCTTTGGTGACCACCACAGCAATCCATGCTTTCCTATGATAATAAAAAATTGTTTTGCTTTAATTTCTCTTTAATTTAAAGAGATCATTTAAAAATTCATTCAAGACGGTTACATCTGAATTACATAGAGCAGTTATTGTCATCTTTGTCTCCTATTAAATGAGACCAATGAGGTGGGATTGAGTTAAATGAAATAACTTAAATTAGCTGTAAATGTAAAATTCCAAAGTGAAAAATCTTGGGAGATTGAAGAGCAAAATTTTAAGCTAGACTATAACATCTTTTAGAAATTTCAGAATAGAGTTGTATTACAAAATAAATGACCTTCCAGGGTTATTTTCTCAACTTCGATAATAGGATCAATGATAATTTATGACGTGAAATTTAAAATATTTTTAAATCTTACTTTCTGTGCCCAGCACTTGGGTCAATATTTCATTATCAATAGTTGCACACTTTATTTTTAGAGGGAATTATTGCCAGATATAGATGTTCTCATCTCTTATTCAAATGGCTAGAAATGGAACTTTTTGTTTTGCAAGGGACAATGAATCTATTTTGGTTCTTATGAAACTATGGTAGGCCAATGTCTTTTTTTTTTAACTTATGTTCACTTATTTGAATCACTTCAATGACAGCAGAGTCATCTAAAGCAGTTAACAGCATTGCCCACAGTAAAGTTTCTGTAACTCAATTGTATGATGTGTAGGTTGGAAATGTGTGAAAAGTAAAGATATTAGAGTTTGAAATAAAAGGAGATTAACTTTTCTATTAGAAAAAGTTCACTGACTCTGGAAAAGACAAAAGAAACTTGGCAAATGAACACCCATTTATAGATTTGCTTCCGAGACTCAAATTTTTCACAATCTTTTCCTAGGAAACTCAGTGGAGAAGTGACTACATGATTCATTCCTTTAGCATAGTAATGTGCGTTGAACATTAAGCTCAATAAAGGAAACTAGCACACACAGCCATTTACAGCTATAATTCTAGTATATTCTTAGTTAATTTGAGATTCAATTAGTTCTACATCCTGCCATTAATAATTTTGACATTTTTCAGATTATAAGAACAATATATAGTAATTCAAAAATTACAAAAGAAAATAAACACGAAGAATACAAAACTGATCTACTATCCCGCCACTGATATATTACCACTTAAAATATTTAGAAGTTATATATGCATTCATGGATTATACAGTCTAAAAAGATTTTATGATATTTGTTACTTAACATTTTATCATTAAATGTTTCCATAAAACATTTCTCAGAGTTTGAATCTTGTATTCCTTTACTTTATCATAAATGTATCATTACTATATTTTTGAGAACCTATATTTATTTTGTACTGTTTAAAAATAGTGAAGCAACATATAGCCACTGTAGAAATCCTTCAAATATAGAAGAAAATAAAACTTATTCATATTTTTTCAAGCCAGTAAATAAAACTGTTTAGCTGTGTGTGTGTGTGTGTGTGTGTGTGTGTGTGTGTGCGTGTGTGTCTGTGTTACAAGACATCACAATGAAAGGTTTTCTTTTGGAGGTACTGAACATGCGTCAACCTTGCAAAGTGAAATGAGATACTATAATCCTAGATTTGTAAAAGAGGTTTTCAAAGACCTGTTATGTGTCTTTTAACCTCTCACTCACATTAAAGGTAAATAAAGATCAGAGGGTGAAGATTCGTGTACAGTTATTAGATTATTGAGATTGGTAGATTTTTAAATTATTAGTTACTAAAAAAAACACTGCAGCTATAATATGTATCTCTTCTGAAGCTCTCATTGGATGCTGTACCATGTCTGAGATTAAATATTCAGGTAGCTGTCCTGCACAAAAGTCTTCACAATATAGTTTTATGTTATCTCACACCTCTTAACTACCTGGTAAGATAGCCTATGGCCCAACCACAATGATCATCTTGACTTCCCCTTATTAACTTTTTCCTTTAATACTCTGTGTTTCTGCAGTTTCTGTTCCCTCTTCTTAAAATACCCTTCCTTCATTTCTCCAGGATATTACCCACTCATCCTTTGAGATATAAATCATACATCACCAAAACTTTCCAATTCCTATTAAAAACATTATACTATGTGTCGTACTCTCAAGTGGAAGAGAGTTGTTCTTTCCGTTCCTTCTCTGTTAATCTCAAGTCCGAAAGGGAAGTATTTTGTCTGGTGTCTGACTCCTGTCTAGGAATTCTAATGCAGAAAGATTGCTTGGTTTAAGTATTGATGGTGAGACAAACAGAAGTACCTGTTTCAGACCTATACTGAAAGATTGTTAGGGCAAATAGTGTACGTATATCTTGGACCAAGTTTTGTTAGCTTTAGCAAATAAAAATATAGGTGCCTAGTAAAATTTAAGTTTCAGATAACCATGAATACATGTTAGATATAAATATGCCCATGGACTAGTCAGGAGATACTTACACTAACAATTATTTCTTGCTTATTTAAGTTTCAAATTGAAGTATTTGTCCTGAATGTATTTGTCAGTTCTACTGAACTACCTGAGGGCCATTTGTGATGGAAACCCACAGGAGGTGCTCTTGGGACCTGTCCAAGCAGGCTTGGAGAGGGGTGAACAGATTCAACAGAAGGAAACTGAAAACACTATTGGATGCCTAGAAGCTGAAGTAAACAACTCCAGGAATAAACAAGTCAGGACAATTCACCTGCCTTCATTATCAAACATTACACAAGCCAGGGATACCCAATAACATGGAGAGGAATGGTTGGCTCTCTGGAAAACTCATGAAAATGACCAGGTCAGCACTTTATTCTAACTCTGTGAGAAAAAAATGTAATATGCCATCTTGTTCATCAAAATGTTAAGAAAACAGAATTCAAAACAAAGACCATGCTGTTTTTAACATTTAAAAACATTTAAAGTTTTATTCCCACCCCCCCCATAGTTAGGTAGATGATAGATAGATAGATAGATAGATAGATAGATAGATAGATAGATAGATAGATAGATAGATGATAGACAAACCGACAGACATAGTAGTCCTCAAAGCCACAAAAGCAATACCGTAGAGGTCTATGAATAAACAGTCTCATTGTACTAATGATAATAATCTGCTGTTCTCAGGAAATTCCAGGGAAACAAAATATTTTTTTTCAAATAAGTGAACTGAGACACAACACATCATATTAATTGGAAATCATAGTTATTTATTCTTCAGATCCTTCTTCAGAAAAATGCCTTAGATAAAACATTCTCAAATAACTCTCCCTCTCAGGACAGACTCAACTACTCTAATTCCATACTTGCTTTGTAATATTGTCTATACTACTGAAACAACACTTATTAGGCTATGTAACATTAGCTGCATACAATGTTTGTAATAGGATTTGGAAGTGACTACAAAGTTTTGGTGATATACAAACTTTACCTGAACAATGACCACTTGTATACCTAACCCTGAATTGTACTCCACATCTTTGAAATAAATTTGTTTTAAAAAGTGTTGGTGATATATGATTTCCATCTAAAAGAATGAGTAGGTATTATCCCAGTGAAAATGAAGGAAGGGCATTCTAAGTAGAGGGAACAGACATTGCAGAAACACAGAGTATTAAAGGAAAAAAAAATCATGGAAAGTCAAGATGAATAGTGTGGATGGACCATAGGCTGCTTTGCCGGTGGTTAAGAGATGTGAGATAACATAAAACCACTTTTGTGCAGTACAGTTACCTGTATATTTAATCTCAGACATTCGAAGCATTCACTGGGAATTTCAAAAGAGATATATGACCAAATTTTTTTAAATAATTTTACACTGATTATTACATAAAGAAAAATGACAGAAATTGTTAACTAGTGGCCCTGGTTATCCCTAATTTGACCCATCTTCTATTTGGTCATTGTTGTATTTTCAAAGATATTGTGTCCATGTGGTGACTAAGGATCAGCACAACACCTGGTGTTCAGAAAGTGCTTGCATTATCAGGCACTTCTGTTAACAACTGACCCCTATGGGTTTCTGAGATTGTGACCCTTAGTGCAGAAAAACTGGAGTGGTGACAGACTAGATCGGAGTTCAGCTTCACCTTTTAATGAAATGAGTGACCTTCACAATTAACTCATTTCTAAATAGAGATAAAAAATATTGCTTTCCTCATAGGGTTGCTTTAAGGATTAAATGATGTAATGTATGTGAATGATTTAGTATGGAGCCTGGCATACAATAAGTGCTTAACAGATATTAACTATTATTATTAACGTGATTATATCAGTTAGGAAGATTGTGAAAAATCCATGTCAGAGACACTGAGTGCTTGGACACTGAACAATAGGGGAATGAAGATTAACTGTGGAAATACTTCTAAAGTTATAACTGATAGAATTCTAAGTAGATACAAAAATTTTTTGTTGTTTTTTTATTGTAGAGATGAGGTCTCGCCAAGTTGCCCAGGCGGGTCTCGAACCTGCGGACTCAGGCAATCCACTCACCTCAGCCTCCCAAAGGCACGGGATTAAAGGCTGAGCCACCGAGCCCGGCTCAGAGATGCAAAATTAAACAAAAACCAAAGACATGCTGAAGTTGAAGTTGCATTTATGATCCACAGTGGTAGATGAATAATCAGACAAGCTGATATTTTCTAGAAAAGGATATTCCTGTGCAGTGTCAAATGGTAGTATATAAGCATCTGTACTCCTGTTTTTACACAAGGTTGTCTATGTTTGGTATAATGAACCACTTCTCTGCCTGTGCGGTCTATGGATACATGTGGCCTAAAAGTTTTAGGGTCATATGTTCATTTTTGAAATGTAATGTTGTTAGATCCAAGTCATAAGCACTTTGACCACATTTCCTGTGTTCAGGCATGATCTGCTACCTTTCTTTGTAATTAACTTTTGTAAAAAAAAAAAAACACCATTAAGATCAGAAGATAACCCAGGGTTCTACAGTTTAGAAGTAGAAAAAAGTTAGCATCATGACTTTGGTGGTTGTTTTTGGCCAAAGTCAACCTGGGAAGAGCAAAAGCCCTAATACACACCTTATCTTCCCAGTGCTATTCTGATGCTAATAATGTTGAACATCAGGGACTAAGAAGTGGTGAGAGATGGGTCCCTCACTGCCACAGAGGCTGTCACCTGCCTACAGGTTCTATCCATTGTCTTCTGTAGACCATAATCAATCTCCATTTTCTAGTTTCTCTAGGAAACATAAGGATGTTAAAAAGAATTTTATGACATAAATACCTGTTAAATTAGCATGGAACTTCTACCCTTATTCTATGACTAGGGGAAATAAATAGTGATGAACTTGGTCTTATTCTGCAAGGTAGAAAAATAAAGTAAATGTCATTTTGATGTTCCTATACAATCCCTAGAAGTGAGGAGGAGAGCTGCATTTAGTGGAGGATGATAATTACCTGTCAATTTCCCAGGCATCAACTTTCAGATGTAGATTTCCAGACATAGTTATGTAAATAAGCTATTTAAAGGTAAAGAAGTAGTATCTGATTAAGACATTACAAGAGTCATTGGTTTTAAGATGGGAAGATATTTTGGAAATTTTAATTTTCTCAAATACCTGAATAAGTTTCAGGATAAAATATAATGGGAAATTTCTATGGCTGTTTATACTTATATAAGAAAGAATCGCCGGGATCGGTGGCTCAGCCTGTAATCCCACGTCTTGGAAGGCTGAGGTGAGTGGATTGTCTGAGCCCGTGGGTTCGAGACCCGCCTGGGCAAGCGAGACCTCATCTCTACAATAAATCAAAAAATCAGCCGGGCATGGTAGCGCGTGCCTGTAATTCCGGCTACTCGGGAGGCTGAGGCGGAAGGATCGCCGGAGCCCAGCGGCCACTGCACTCCAGTCTGGGCAACGGAGTGAGACTCCGACTCAAAAAAAAAAAGAAAGAATAACTGTCCAGTAAGAGCAAGAAAAATAGCAAGAAGAAAAGGGTAAGAGAGAGCAATAGCTGCAGCAGCAATGGTGCATTGAATGTGTGAATGTGCAGTACAATTTTTATTTAAGGGCAATCATCAGTGCAAGGTGATATGTTGTAATTATACATTCATAATTAGCACGTAATTCTAAATGTAAAAGAAGAAAGAACTGTCCATTAATATTAAGTACTTATTATATGCTAGACTAATCTAAATAATGAATGAAGATACAAGGCTGAGAAATCAGAATTTTTTTCCTCAATTACATGTTTCTGTTTCTCAAAATCTTTAGCATAATTGATTTGTATTGTCAATTTACTTGTGGGTGGATAGTTGTATTATTTCAAGGTTGTTGTATATGAGGGGGACCCCAAAAAACTCAGAATTTATTTATTAAAACAAGTGTATTTATTCTAACATGTTTAAAATTTAGTCACCTTCAAAGTACTCTCCCTTTCATACAGCTATCGAAATGTTTTTCCACTGCTCAAAACAATTTTTGAACCCAACAATTTTGGTCACTTTTAGTGTTTCTGCTTTTTTGTTGCTTCACTTCTTCCACATTGGCAAAACCTTTCCCTTTGAGGGCTTTTTTCACCAGTTAAGTAGAAATCAGGTAAATCGGGAGGGCGTGGCATGCGAGTCACAGAGTTTTGGTTCAAAAAATGCTGGACACTCAGCCTGGTGCGGGTAGGTGTGCTTGTAAATCACCTATCATGAAATGGGCAAACACATTGAAAGAATCTCCAAAAAAAAAAATTCACTAAAGCTGAATGCAGCCTCTCACAACAATGCTAGCTGGTACATTGATGCTTATGGGTTCTTAGAACACTTACCTAGTGGAGGAAACCTATGCTGCAAAGGACCCACCCTCCAAAAGATAATTCTATTTTGGGGGGGTTCATCTGGGTATGGCTATTTTCCTGCTGTGTGACTATTACCAAAATTATTAGTCAATCACTGAGTTCACTCTCACATAGATACTGTTTTAAGAAAAATTTTCACCAAAGGAAGATTAGCTACCATTACCAATTAAGCAGAGTTGGCCAATAGGTTAAATCTAGCTGCTATTTCATATTGTGTTTTATTAAATCTAGGAAAAGAAAGCAAAAGTTAACATTCTTTTGTATGAACAAAATCTCTACAAAAGGCTTGCAGCACTTTGGCTTTTAATTCTAAGATATATTTTCCATAGCATTTAGCATCCTGCATTACCTCAGTATTGAAATTCACAGAATGACTTTTGTTTGAGGAAGTATTGATCCTATGACTTTTTTTCTCAGAGGTAATGCAGGCTGACACCATTTATGCTCCCATTTGCTTGCACATTATAGAACATTGAATGGCTATTTCACATATGAGAAACAACAAAGGCAACTTGCATGCCTGAACCAGAAAGAGATTATTCAAGCTTCAAGTAGTCCTTTGAATGGATCACAACATACCAAGGAAGTAAAGCTGTCCAATTATAACGGTTTACTGAAGAGAAAAGCATTACGGAATGTCCAGAGAAAATAATTAAAAGGAGAAAAATACTGTGGGGAATTTGCAACAGGAAAGTAGGTGATGCTTCAAATCAATGCTGAAGTAATTATTTAAGCAAGATACTTAGAAACCCTTGTATAATTTCAGGAGGCATGTCCTTACAAAGATGGCCTATGACAGTAAAACCGGAAAAAAAAAAAGAGACCCACAATCTCTCTCTAGTCTAATACATATTTTAAAATGCTGACTTTTTAGCTCCCCAGTGGATCTTATAGTCACTTGTAAATGAGGTTACATTTGATGTGCTACTATTGCTACCAAGTGAGACGATGATCAATTTTCCATCGCCACCTAACCAATCAACACAAACTTGGCAGCTTCAAACAGTACAGACTTATTATGTCAAGGATTCTGTGCATAAGGAGTCTGTATAGAGGTTAGCTGGATTGTCTACTCAGGATCTCAGTAGGCTATATAAGATATACGCCAAGATATACAGATATACAAGATATATACCTGTATAATGTGAGGCTTGGAGTCCTCTCCTAAGGCCACTGGTTGTTGGAATTCACCTTCTTGCATCTGTCTGACTAAGGTCCCTCTTTTCCTGCTAGTTGTCCGTCAGAGACCACTCTTAGTTCCTAAAGGCTACCCACAATTCCTTACCCTCGGGACCCATGGACGGTTCAAAACATGAATGCTTACTTTCTTCTAGCCAGCAGCAGTGCATTTCTCTGACTTCTTCTACAACCAGCCAGAGGAAACGTTCTACTTATAAGGGACTTAGTTGATTGGGTGAGGCTACAACAGGGCAATCTTCCTTTTCCCGAAAAAGCGTAGTATGCAGACTGTGTACACCAAGAGTTAAGAACTGTGAGGGGACATCTAAGATTACTGCCTATCAGAGTGAGCAGGATCATTTTTAAAAGATTTAAAAGACAATATAATAATATATATTCTCAAGGTAAAGTGTTATTGAATGATAGAACTAATATCTTGTATTTCTAGAAAGTGTCAATAAATTAACAGTAGCTTTTGGTTTCTGAAAATAATGAGTATTGCTCTCCAGTAGATAAGGTTAGTATGCTTGATTGTCTCTTGACCTCCCTGAGTTTTAATCTTCACATCTATCATCTTGGGATTTAATAATGCCTGTCTCAAAGAATTGTTCCCACCATAATATATACGATTTTTTTAAAATTTGCAAACCATAAGAAATAAAACAAATGTGGTTCATTGGTATTGTCATCATGTATTATTATTTCTTTTTGAAGCACCAAACAACTGTAATATTTTGGCTTGTTCTATTTAAAATGCATAGCTTTAATTTTTAATTTAAAGAATCTTATCATGTTTGATTTGGTGTAGGTATTTTTGTTTTCTTCCCTTCTTTTTTTTTTTTTTTTAATTTAGAAATTACAAAGGTGCTTCTGTGCTTTGGCTGCCAGATTTAGCACACACATATTCAGGAACAGCATTTGTACATCAAAGGATGTTCTTCTTAAATAATTCTACTAATTAAATTAAAGCTGCTTCAGAGCATCTTTCAGCATCTGGAACTTTTCTGATACAGTGTTAGTTTTTTTTTTTTTTTTAAATAACTGAGTCTCCAAATGAACCTCCCCAAAGCACGTACTGAATGGGTAAAATATGGAGTTAGAGTTTGTGTGCCTATTAATTTTTATAAAATTAGGAAAATAAATAAGACAAAAAGACAAAGCATAGGAATAAAAGCCTTTTATGAACTATAAAGGAAAGTACTTTATTATAAAAGGCATTGGAATATGAACATGAATAGCAAAGAAAAAAAAAGCTCACAGAGCCTGTTTAGCTACTGTCCACGTGTGGGAGGAAGGATTGGTAAGATAGCTCTCCAAAAGATCAGAAGAAAGAGGAAGGAATGCATCCTGAACATTGCAGAACAAATAATAATCAGCAAAATGAAGTTTTGCTAAATCAGTATTACCTGAAGGTAAAAATAATAAGAAGTTCCATCAGTCCAATTTAAAGACATTTACTCATTAGGACACCAAAAGTGTCCTTATTAAATCCTTATTAAGTTTTTACTAAGTGGTTGTGATCCTAAGATGATTTTATAAAAATATTACATTTTAAAAATTATCGATTTTCACTCAATTCAGATAGCAATATCTGAGTTTGGTATAAAGCCCTATTAACTTGGCATAACACTGTCCTTAAGCTCTTTCTAGAAACCTAAGTCAAATCACTGCCTGGCAATTAAATTATTATGTGGGCTTTAAAATCTGCAATTGCAATGATTCCTCATCAAAAAAATTAAAAATATAATTATTAATTTTCTTGCAAGCCACATTGATTCAACTGTAAGGGTAGGTCATAAGGAAAGTTAGATAAATGTTTTGGCTTTTCCGATGAATCTATTTCTTTTAATTATGTAAATATATATTTTTAAACAAAGAACTATATACTTTTTTTAAAACTGGAGCAAATATAAAACTTAAAGAATCTATAGTCTCTAATCCTTATTGAATGATAACTTTATTACTAACATGATTTCATGTAAACCAAAGTAAAATAAAAGTCTGAGTGATTCAAAAGTCTTTCCCATTGCTCTGTTGATTGACCTTAAATATTAATAACCAGAAAGACTGGAGAGAGATCAGACTTGGGACATAGAATGGGAGTAAAGTCTTACTAAAAGTACACTTTGATTTAACGTGGCCTTAATTTTAAAAGCCAAGCACTTACGCAGTAATTTGTAAATAAAAAGAATATGATAAAAGAAAGATAACATCCAGAAGTTGGAGAAAGTAGAAAACTATCAGCAAGATAGGCAAAGGTCTCTGAGAAAATATGGTGTAGTTACTTAAAAAGATTAACATTCTTAATATGGTACTAGTAGGGAAATCTTAGGTTCTTCTTTATTTGTGGAAGTCATGGTCAACACAATATTTTCATGATGATGTTTATTATGATGAGCAGAACAATTTGTCATTTATAACCATCAAACATACCTCTATAGATTTTGTGTACTTGTCACTCTAAAAACTCCACAGACTAGTCAAGTATCTACATTTTAAGGAATTTGCCATAGTAGATCACACGATACTTCTTTATGAGTATTTTGTTTATTTTATTCAATGGATTGAATATACTCAATATTTATCATTCTTTAGATAGATCACAGTGAATACATATAATCTGCTCATCTATTAAAGCAGTCACTGCATATCAATAAATGTATATAGTGTACAAAGTCATTAACATTTCCATATTTGACTTTGCATTCATCATGCAATTCATACATTTGTATTATCTGTCCATATCTATTATTTTCTCTAGAGAGGAATAAAATCAGTCCATTAAGCTAAGGGAAGTAAAGGTCTCCTGACTATAATAACTAAGCTCTGTCAATAAAATCTATACAAACCAGACTGTAGATAACAGCAAACCTTAAATTATGTTCTCATTGCTTTTCCTGTCCATGAAATCTCCACACAGGTCTGGGAGTGAGAATTTAGTAATACCAACTAGTGGTGAAGGCTTTCATTCAACAGGATTTTTGAATTAAGTGATTGCAAGTCATTCCTTTAGTCTAGACTTTCTTCTGATGCCCATGGCCCTAAACTTGAAATAGTAAGCTATAAGGCAAGGAAAGGTAGTTTTCGAGCACGTTATTTTATTTAGCACTTGGTGCTCAAACCATGCTGGCATTAATTTGATGAGGAAAGGGTTCAGGGTTGGGAACATAGGTAAATAAGCAATCTTTCTTACCATATAAATGCAGTCAATTACACAGTGACAGAGGAAAATAACACGTATTCATATTGAAGAAATCAACATCATTCAGGCAGACTTCACCAATGAATTGAAAGACAGAAAATTCCTTGGTTTATCACCCTCCCCATTGCATATCAAAATGGGGACAAAAGTCAGTATTAGCAAGCAGCTGAAAAAAGGGCATCACTTTCAGAAATACACTTAAAGATGATGACTAGAAAATTAGTAATGCATGCAAATACATTACAAATAGATTCCACAGAAGTTTTATGTAAGAGATGATGAAACTCTGGCAATTCTCACAAATGGCCCTTGCCAACAAAATGAATTGAAAGTTAAATAGTTAAATACTGAATTGATAGTCTTACCAAACTTCCCAGGAAAAAACTATATCTCATGCCCCCATTTTCTTAGTCACACAATAGTGGCTACAACACAAAGTATACCAGATCCACATTCCACAGTTTTGTTCAAATTCCTTTTCTGACATATTTTGGTTGATAGATTATAACTTTATTTGCACTGATTGGAGTTCAGTATTTTCTTTGTAAACTGCAGAATAGAAGAAACATATTTCAAGGTACAGAAAGTAACTCTTAATCATTTCATGCTTTATTAACGAGTTAATAAAAATATAAATTTGACAAAAACAGAAGCTTAAACTATACCTTATACTACAACAATATTAAATGAAAGGGGAGATTTGAGGACAAAAGAAAGGAATGAAAAGCAAACAATATAATTATAATCTAATATATAGATTAGAAATATTATGAAACAGAATAAATGAGTCTAAAATCTGAAATAACAATAATTAACGCTTAAGAGTAGTAAACAAAGACTGAAGTTACAAGTAAATTAAATAATGTAAATGTAACAGGAGTGGAAATTATGCAAAATGGCCTAATGAAGGAATAACTGGTATTTTAAAATAGAAAGCCAAACAAAATTGAATTCTAACATAGATATATAATATAATTTTTATAATAGAAGGAAGTTTTAAATTATCCCATTAAAAGAGAATAATATATATCAGAAAATGTTGATGCAAAAGTCTTCACTAAAATAAAGTATATACTATTTAAGTTACTGAGGTTCAACAACAGCAAAATATTTACGCATTATAGCAAAAAAATAGAAAAAAGAGGTAAGAACTTCAATGCAGGAAAATTCAGGCTTTCTTTGGATTTCTCCTTTGCAACATTAAAAGTCAGAAGAAATCAGAACAAGGTCTACAGAGATTATAGAAAAGAAATTTGTTTTCCAAGAATAATGCACCCTGCTAAGAGAATGTTAGAGAACAAGCAATAAGAAGGTATCCTCAGTCATGAAGAACAGAGTATTTACCTCTGCATGAACCTTAAAAGAAACAAAGGGGTCATGACACTGAATGGCAGAACCATACAGTGCCAGATAGAGTAAGATGTACAGGAGAACAAAGAACTACAAAAAATTTGTAAGAATTTGTAAGAGAAAATTGGTAGCACACCTGGATTTCACCCAAATCTTGTTATCTCAAAGTTTAGGGTGTGCGATCTTCCAGTCAAGGGAACAAATGCCAGTAAAGCTTTTCGTGTTTGTAAAGACAAAGAGGAAGGCAACATCTATGCTACTAGGGGAAAAAATGGAAGCGCCATTATCAGAGCAGTAGCTTTGTGTGAGGTATCAGTGTCTTGCTGCTAAGCCAACACAAACCTGTTGTTCCTGCTTTGAAGTAATATACCACAAGAAGAGAACACCCTAGCATCAATAGGCATCAGATTTGTCTGTTACCATTTATTTGGATTTTAAAACTTCCTCCAATGTTTATCCTCTCTAATATTAAAATTCAAGTAAAATTAAATAATATGTTTGTTTATTAAAATTGTATTTATGGGTCAGGCTCGGTGACTCAGCCTGTTGTTCAGCACTTTGGGTCCACGGGTTTGAGATCAGTCGGGGCAACTTGGTAAGTTCTTGACTCTGCAATAAATCTAAAATTAGCCAGGCGTGGTAGCGTGCACCTGTAGTTCCAGCTACTTAGAAGGCTAAGGTGGAAGGATCACTGGAGCCCAGCAGGTCAACGCTGGGGTGTCTGTGAGTGTGCCACTGCACTCCAGCTTGGGTGACACAGTGAGATTACAACTAAAAAAAAAATTGTATTTATGATATGGTATCATCTGAATATTATTTCAATATTATTTCATTGGGTTATTTTTTTATTTTTCCTTCTAACTGTATATAAATGCAGGATTATGTCTAGAAAGATTAATATAACATAGCAATAGTAATTTCTTAAATTAAATTTATTCTTTTTAACTGTCTCTTTTTTCTGCATTCTTTAATATCTTTATAATATTGTTTTACTCATAAATAAAGTGATTATTTATCAAGAAGTCTTGAAGCAAACATGCAAAGATCATGGATGGTGACAGTAATTAATTTTTGGTAGTTTAAATGGCTATTATTTTATTTGTTACTAGAAAGACATTTTTCAAAAAGAATAAAAAGAAAAAGTCTTAAACATAAAAGTAAAAGTTAGGCAATAGAAAGACAACCAATGTGTCTGGAGAACTGGAAAAAGCAGAGCTAGTTTGTATATAGCATTTGTCTAAATAGGATTTTGGATTTTAACTTACATATAATGAAAAGTCATCGGAAGCAGGGGAGTTGCATGAACACATATTTCCTTTAGAAAGATCATCTGGCTGCTATATAAATGATGATCCCTGGTGTTGGGGCGAGCTGGGTGCAAAAGTAGGCATGAAAAAAACAGTGAAAAGATTATAGTAAAGCGAAATATGCCCGCCATTTAAAAGATGGTAAGACTCAAGACATTTTTGGAGGCAGTGCCAACTGGATATAGCATGAAAAGTCAAAATAAAGATGAATAAGAAATGAATTATATGTTTTTGTTCTGAGCAACTGATTGTGTCCTTTATTTTGAGAAGGAAAGTTTTGTAGTAAGTGGATGAGATAGGAGGAATATTTGGATCGTGTTTTGGAAGTATTCAATTTCAGATTACTTTACACTCTAAGAGGAGATACCAAGAAAATATTTGGGTATGTGCCTGGAATGTATGGAAGAGATAAGTTTTCGAGATATAAATTGAAGATTCTCCCACCTGGAGCTGGTCTTTGAAACCATGGAACTGGACTAAATTGTCTATATAGTGAGTATAAAATGAGAAGAGGGTTCAGAACAGAGCACAGACCATTGCAACATTTAGAGATCTGCTAAAGAAATAGGAGCCTGAAAAAGAGACTTGAAGTGATTATTCAACAAGGCAGGAGGAAAACATGAGTATGCAGAGGCATGGAAGGCTACAGAAAACGTTTCACAAAGTGGAGGTGGGGCGGTGCTCAAAAGAGTAAAATTTTACTGAGAGTTTTATAAGATGAAGACATATTTGGTTTTGACAAGCTTTTATTCCTAGTGACATTGATCAGGTATCATGACCTCACAATTTTATTACATTATGTGAATTAGCAAACTTAATGATCTCAAATACATAAAATATGATCATATAGTCTCAAAATATACAAAGTTAATCACACATTGTCCTGAAGTTTTATAGTAATAATCACTGGCATTGCTTACAGAAACATTATTCTAATAATTTAGGTACATATTTTTCTGATATTTGTCTTTAACTTGATGAATATTACTGTTTTTTTTGTTTTGTTTTGTTTTGTTTTTGAGTTGGAGTCTCACTCTGTCACCCATACTGGAGTGCAGCGGCCGCTCCCGGCCACCGCAGCCTCGACCCGCTGGGCTCCGGCAATCCTTCCGCCTCAGCCTTCCAAGTAGTTGGAACTACAGGCGCGCGCTACCACGCCCTGCTAATTTTTTGATTTATTGTAGAGATCAGGTCTCGCTTGCCCAGGCGGGTCTCGAACCCGCAGGCTCAGGCAATCCACTCACCTCAGCCTCCCAAAGGCGTGGGATTACAGGCTGAGCCACCGAGCCAGGCATTACTGTTTTTTTAAAGAAACATTAACAAAAAGATAAAAGAACTGCTTAAATAGCACCACCCTTTAAAATTGTTTTTAATTACAAACAGTTATTTCTAAAGATATCTCAA